>CADDXX010000836.1:210852-237383 GCA_902810485.1 Alauda arvensis
AGTTAGACAGTATGAAGTAGTTAATACTTCCTCTGCAGTTTAGAATCAGGCACTAATGCAGTACAGAAATGTAGAAAGGCTCCAATCTGAAGGCACCAGGGCAGTGTCAGCACTGCCACAGCCCCCAGGGATGCTCTGAGCAGCTGCAGCCTCCCCTGCCCCCTTGGTGCCTCAGGATTTCAGTTTTTATATTTTCCCATCTGTTTGTAATCCTGCAGTTCTTCAGGGTGTCACTCCAAACTGCACACACACAGTGTGAGCTGCTGCTTTCCCATTTTGACAGAACAAATTCCTTTGAGAATCAAGGACACCTCACTGCCTCAGGCCCTGAGAAATTTAAACAAAAGTGATTTGGAGGGGAGCAAACTTGGGGTAAATTCCTTCATCAGCTGAAGCTGTAACTGGAAGATTAACCCCCAATATGCAAATGGACCCAACTTATAAAAGTGTGAAAACCCATAACCCATTTTTGGGTGCAGCTCCTGGGGGGCTTTGTCTGCCCTAAATTTATCTGAAGGCCCTTCAATAAACAGAGCTGCTTTTTATTCCCTGGATTTCCTCTGGCCTGTGTTTTTAGGGAGCCCCAAAAGGCATCCCCCTCCTAACCTCCGTGGAGCTTTTTCCCCCAGTTCTCCCAGGCACTGAAGAAGTTCATTGAGGAGCAGGAGATCGTGGACCTGAAGGTGTGGACGAGCCAGCTGAAGAGGACAATCCAGACAGCAGAGTCCCTGGGGGTGCTCTATGAGCAGTGGAAGATCCTCAATGAGATYGATGCTGTGAGTGAGAGGCTGCTTAAAAACCTCAGCTTTTCTGGGTGTTAAAATAATTACGTTAAAAGCCAAATTCATCACCATAAACCCAGCTGTTTTCTGTTGATGGACAGCCCTGGTTTTTTTGTATCACATCTCAGCCGTGGAGGATGAGGTTTGGGGTGGTTTTGGTGCAGGGCTGAGAGTGTTCAGAGCTGCCAGGTCTTGCTGGGGACATTCCAGCTGGTGTGGAGGAGGGAAAATAACACTGAGCATCCCAGACATCTGTCACACCCTCCTGGCTGGGCAAAGGTTGCTGCTCCCACTCTGGTTCTCTCAGGAAATTGCAGCGTGGTTGCTGGGGAAGCGAGGGCTCATTTGTCATCCCTGGCAAACACCAAGGATCTCATCCTTTTTGCTTTTGAGATAAAAAACCAAAGCCCAGCCCTCTTCAAAAACAGCCCTGGAAGCCACACTGGGGGCAGGGCTGGGTCAGATGCAAACACCTAAAAATTTCCATGCCATAAAGGGATCCCTGCTCTCATTTTTCCTTCCCTCCCTCTCGTGGCGTTGGCCCTCTGATGAAATGGGGTTTGTGGTGAGCAGTTTTTCCCTTCCCTCAGGGGGTCTGTGAAGAAATGACCTATGCAGAAATTGAAGCCAAGTACCCAGATGAGTTTGCCATGAGGGATCAGGAGAAGTAYCTTTATCGTTACCCTGGAGGGGAGGTGAGCACCCTAAAGAAGCAACACCACACAGAGCAGGGAGACAAACACCTCTGTGTGGGATTGCAGTGAAAACTGGCTCCATTTTCAGTTATTCTGCCCATATTTACCTGCAAACTGGACACATGAGGATCCCCAACCCTCTTTTGGGGGGAAATGTTTCTTGATTTCCCTCACTGGGGTGTGCAGATGGTGCTTTTCAGTCCATTCATTTGGCCATTGCTGGATGCTGCCCTCAGACCCCGAGGGGGTTCTGCATCCCAGAATTCCCAGTGACAATTCTGCATCCCAGGCCGGAATTGTCACTGAGGAACATCTGGGAAACCAAATTATTCCCAAATGATCCTGGGTGTGGCCTGCAGTCACTTCTGGGTTGACTTCACAACCTGTTTCAGTGAATCATTTGCTATTTTATTTGGGTTTTTTCCTGACTGCACTCATTCASTTACCAGTAACCTGAGCCAGTCTGAGTGTTCTGACCCTGAATTTCACTTTCTGCTATTGCCTTTTTTTTTTTTATTTGTGGGGGGGATGTTTTATTTACTATTTATACCACATCACCCATAACCTCCTCCTTTTTTTTCTGCTCTGACTGACATTTCCCTGAATGTGACTCTGCTAATTGCCACCTCTGCTTTCCCCCTGTGTTTACACAACCCCTTGACCAGTTCCTGTTTGGTTTTCCAGTCCTACCAGGACTTGGTGCAGCGCCTGGAGCCTGTAATTATGGAGCTGGAGAGGCAAGGCAACGTCCTGGTCATCTCCCACCAGGCAGTCATGAGGTGCCTCCTGGCTTATTTTCTTGACAAGAGTGCAGGTACAAAAACAAGGGCATGSTGGCTCCTCTCCCTGCTTCCCCTGCTGGGGTTTTTGGGAAGGTGGTTTGTGATGGACTGGGTGGTTTTTTGTTGCTTTTTTTTTTTAATTTAACAAGGGAAGAGCTGTTTAAAAAAAAGGAGGAAAGGAAAAAGTTTCAGCAGTGCTTTAACCCTTGCAGTGCATGGAGCTCCCCAGGGATGTGTGCTGCTGTTTTTCTGCCCAGATGTTGTTCCTGGGTCTGTTGCAGCACTTGCAGAATGTGTAGGGGACTGGTTTTGAATGCAAAGAAGGAGTTTTCTGATGAATTAAAGAGCCTCAGTGGCCTGGGAAGGGTTGGCAGGAGGGGCTCCAYCCCAGGGAAATGCTGATTTCTTGCACAGCACACACACCTGGAAGGTTCCAGTCTGCTGCAAGCTCCATAGAGCTTCATAAAACTTCCAATGAAGTTAACAAACTTCTAACAAGCTTCATAAACTTTTAAAYACAGCTGTGAACCAACCTCCTGTGGGCCCGTGGCAGCTGTGTGCCACTGGAGAGGTTTAACCCTGAGCCCTGAAGGTGGAAGGATGGAATTGTTTGGGTTGGAAAAGCCCTTTCAAAGGTTTGAATCCAGCCCTGCCAAGTGTTGGGGAGCCCCTGAGCCAGCTGGCCCAGCCCTCCTGGGCTCCACTCTCACTCCCAGCTCCTCCCAGTTTGAATTTCTGTGTCTCCCTGCTGAGGGAGGGGCTGGGTGCCATCCACAGCCTCTCACTCCCCAAAATTGATGATTTCCAGTCAATCCTGGGATGGTTTGGTCCAACCCCTCTGTGATGGGCAGGGACATCCCTGTGGCAGCCCAGGTGACCCCAGAACACCTTTCTGTGTCCTAGATGAGCTGCCCTACCTGCGCTGCCCCCTCCACACCATCCTCAAGCTCACACCYGTTGCCTATGGTAAATAATTTCTTTATTTTCCATCTTTGATTGGGATCCCTGGCCTGGTTTGTGTGTGGGAATGTCGTGGCCAGGTTTGTGTCCGTGTGTGGCAGCACCTGGCCGTGCTCTAGAAGCTTCTGGTGGTACATCAACAGGATCTTTCCTAGTTAGGATACAAAAAGTGACCCTAGAAAAGGGTTCTGGAGGGTTGGGGGTGTTGGGGCAGCAGATGTGGAGGTGCAGGGACTTCCCCCTCGGCCTCTCTTTTAAACAATTGGATTTTCCCTGGGGGTGAGGAAGGCTGGGGCTGCAGTCAGCTAAAAYTGGCTTTTCTGTGCAGCCCAAATAACACAGGGCTCACACAGGAACCACCAAGGGAAGAGTGAGACTGTTCATGGGGTGAGCTGTGGATTTGTGAGCTGTGCTGTTTTTTATTCCTGTTCACTTTCCCTGCTGGTTTTTTTTTTTTTAATTTTTTAATTGAATAAATTACTTCTCTAAACTTCTCTTTCTCTTGGCTGAAGGCTGCAAAGTGGAGACAATCACCCTGAATGTGGAGGCAGTGAACACCCACCGGGACAARCCCTCCCTGAACTCAGTAAGTTCTGCTGCACCCCTCTGGCTCCAAAAGAAGTCACAAACCCTCCTAAAGCCTGGCCAGAACTGCCTGGTGGCAGAAGGATTCTCCTCAGAAATAACCCCCAAAAGCAGAATTAACTGCAGGGTGCATTAGTGCTTCCCAGGCCTGGGGGGGGGGATGTTTTTCAGAGCTGTTTTAGGGAGCAGAATGGGCAAATTTAGGGCATTTMAAACTTAGATTTTAAACTCCAGCTCTGGTTCTCAGYTTTCAATGCAGTGTTTTTGTTGCTGGTGCTTACTGGTCATTTCCAGAAGGCTTGGCCAAAGGGTTMAAGTGGATTTTTCTCTTTGTCTTGATGAGTTTTCTCTTTCTGAAGTCTTCTCYCTGCCATTATTGAAATGGCTGTTGGCATCCACCTTGTGACCACGTCCTGAATTTGGGAGAGTTGCTGATCTTTGAGCTCCTGGATTTTGCAAACCCTGTTTTCCAAAGGGAAAGCCTCAGTGATTGCCTCTAATGAATTCCCCCAGTTAGAGAGCACAAACCAGCTCAGCTCTGCTGGCTCTCAGCAATCTGATTTTAGGTGGTTTTGGTACCTTTGGGCTTTTATGAAGAGCTCTTGGGTTGGGATCTGGTTATTTTGTGCTGGGGGACTGGGGAAACTGGGAGCCTGCAGCTGTGGCTGGAGGGTTTGTGGAGCTGTCAGATGCCAAGCTGAGGATACTGGGCATGGTTTGTGTGGATCCTGGTGGTTTCCAGCATGTCCCTGCTCACGGCAAGGGGTTGGATTAGGTGATGTTTAAAGGTTCTTCCAACCCMAACCACTCTGGGATTTAGCACTTTTCCAGCTTCTCTGATCYCTGCATGGAAATCATTGCTGCCCACGTGGAGGCTGTCTCTGTTCTTTGCTTTGCTTGGGTAGCACAGCTGCTTTGGGGCAGGAGGAACAGAATTCGCTTCTTTCTTCCATCGTGCAGAGAGGAAAAATAAAATATTTGAAAAAAACCCTAAACCAAACCCAAACAGAGCCACCTAAGCAAAACAAAAGTCCCAAAGGGAAGTAGAACTGCTGAAAAAATCACTTCCCAGTTTGTCTCCAGGATGGATTCAGTTGTTTCCCAAGCTGGTGCAGAGCCGGGGAGAGGCACAGCCCGACGTGGGGAGAACCCAGGGTGGGGGTGCTGGAGGTGTGTGACGTGGCTTTACAACTGTGGTTCCCCCCTTTTCATTCCTGCTGACTCCCTGCGTGTGGGCTCAGCACGAGCTGCCCGGCAGGCAGAGCCCTGTGAGGATGAGGAGGAACAGCTTCACCCCCCGGGCCAGCGCCGACACCGTAAAGCGCCCGCGGCACCACAGCCTGGGCAGCAAACCCCTGCACCTGCTGGGGCCTCTCCCATCCCTGGAAGCTCGAGGGCCTTTCCCATCCCTGGAAGCTGCAGAAGGGGCTGAGCAGCCACGGCTGGAGGTCACTGTCCAGGTGGTACCTTCCCCCCTGCTGCCCCCTCCCCAGCAGCGCCCCTCGCTGAAATCCAGAGTGTCCTGAGCTGGCTCTGTGTTCCTGCCTGGAAATCAGCCAGCCTGTGCTGGTTTTTTTTCCCCTTTAATCCAATCAAAAAAAACCCTCAAAAATATAAAAATTTTGAGGTTTTTTTTTGGATTTTTTTATTTTTTTATTTTTTTAAATCCAAAATTTTTGGGTTTTTTAATAAAAAAATCCAAACAAAAAAACCCCTCAAAATATAAAAATCTCCCCCTTATCCAGCTGGAATTCTGGTGGCAGCCTGTTCAGGATCAGGGTTCCATCAGCGCCACTTTTTAGCAGGAGGGTTCATTCTGGGCAGCATTTTGCTTCTGGGCTAAAACTTGATTGGAGAAGTTACAAATCCCCCTCTTTGGCCCAGTTTTTTTCACTGCAGCCAAGTGATGTCCCTGCCTCCTGTCACCTCCTGCTGCCACACAAACCTGCCCTGGGCTGACACCAAATTTTTGGGGGCTGCTTCCCTCCTCCCCTCATTTGCTTTGCTGCTTTTCCTCATTGCAGTCTCCTTGAAGATGCACTACGAGCCCTGCTGTGCTTCTCTGTTTCCTTTGCAGCCTCCAGAGGGAAATGCTTGCCTCTGAGCACCACTGCAAGCAGCTTGGGTGTGCTCTCTTTGGGGTTAGTAAGTCGGATTTCTCTTGATTTGTGTTGCATGGAAACCACCCTGGGCAAAGACAAAAAACCCACGGAGCAGAAGGAATCCTGTGCTGGATGAATCCTGAGGTTATGGGGGACCTCAGTGGGGGCTGAGCCTGCTGMTCCAGGGACTCCAGCTGGGCTTGCTGGTGCTTGTGCTTTTGTGCTGGCTGCTGCAAATTGGGTTTGAAGCCCAGCTTGCTCCATGCCTGGGTCAGGAATGGCTCCACAYTGGTGCTGAGCAGGGTCCCAGCTGTGTCTCCCCTGTGCCCAGGACGAGGTTGGTGAGGTTTGCTGCTCTCAGGGGTTTTTGCAGGAGTCACTGGATCATGGATATGTCATTGGTTTTCACTCTCTGAGTATGTTCCTGCTGGCTGTTGGGCCCTCAGTGAGGCAGAGGAAGGAGTTTTCTCAAAGCTTTTAAGTGTTTGTTGTGGTTAATTGTGTGAGATGGTCGCTGTGGTGGTTCCTGGGTGCTTCTGGAAGTGTGATTCCCCAAGGAGAAGGTCAATAAAAGTGAGCAACCCCGAGTAACCAACCTGCCTCCTCACTCCTGAGCTTCTCCACCACTCTGAGCTTCTGTGGGCTCAGGCTGTGATGGGAAAACCCTTCGRGGGGGGCTTGGCAGGAGGTTGAAGGGGGATGTGAGGAGTGGAACAGCTCTCTGTGTGCGTGGATGGAAGGGATGAAGCAAATCCCCAGGTGGCTCCTGGCCATGGGCARCAATTCCATGGAGCTGGATTCACCTCTCTTGTGTGCTGAGCTTTGCCCTCCCTGCCTGCCTTGCTCTGAGCTGCCCTGTTTCTCTTTTCCCTGCAGAGAATGGCCACTTTAGCAGTGTAGGGGCTGCTGCTTTCACCTCGGATCCAGCTGGGAATTCCAGGGCAGCCGGGACTGGAGCATCCCTGGAGCCACCCTGGCCAAGTGCTCGCCTTCAGCTGGGATTTTTAGAGCCTGTCTGTGTCTTTCCTTTCCAAAAGCTGCAGTGTGTGTCCACGGGGCTGCAGGAGATTTCTTCTGGAGGTTTTTCCCAAGCTGCTTTTAACGCTCGTAAGCCAACGCGTCCCTGGGTGTTGAAACAGTGTCCCCACGTCTTTCCTCCTGGCCAGGTGCCAAAATTAACCACGGTGGGAGGACTAAATAATCATGTTTTTAATCACTCAGGCAGCTTTTCTTTGGAAGAGGCATTTCCAGGCCAAATCCCTGAGCTTTTGTTTCCCATTTCCAAGTTTTTTTCCGAGTTCAAGCTCAGTTCTTTTTTTTTTTGATGTTGTTTTTCTGTTGTTGCCCCATCCAGGGAGCTCCAGGTTGGGTTTGGCTTTTCCTCCATGAGTGCTGGTGTGAATGCCCCAACCTGAGCCAGTTTCTGTGCCCTGGGAAGGCTTTTCCTGGGATGTGGCACCCAGGTCAGCACATCCATCCCAGGCTCTGCCTCCTGGGAGGGACAGATGGCCATAAACCCTCCTGCCCCTCTCTGGAAGCTCCCAGTGCTTGAAATCCCACCTCAARCCCTATTTTTAACTATTTGAGCTTCTCATCCCGACCTAAACTTCCTCCTCTCACTCATTTTTCCCTGCAGTTTAGGGATGTTTTATCCATTGAACCCCAAAAATGGGAGCGTGGCTGGGACCAGCAGAGCTCCTGGGCAGGGTTTGCAGGAAGCACAAGTTTTTTTTTTACCAGTTTTCTTTATAATACACCAAATTTTAATCCCAAAAACGAGCTTTTAACTTGCCTATGAATAAGCTGTGAATGTTCCCAATGCTGCCTTTCGTGGTTTTAAGCTGTTGTAGAGTTYAGAGCACAGGTGGTGCAGCTCTGTGTGGCTCTGTCTTAACTTAAACCCTTYCCTTAAATCCTTAAACCCCAAATTTTCAGTTCTCTCCCACAAATCTTGACTCCAGTTCTTGCAATAAGGGCAGGACCCTCAGGTTGGGTGAAGAAAGGAACATTTGGGTACAGAGCAGGAGSCTGTTCTGCACCTGCTGTTCCCAGGATTTATCTGAGCAATTCTGAGCCCCAGAAGTTGCTTTTTTTTATTTTTAATTGTTTTAAATTTATTTGTTTCAATCCAAATAAATATTGGATATACCCAYAGCAGGGAAACTCTGCCCTGGCTGTGGAGGAGCTCAGCAACCCCAGAGCTTGAAGCTGACCTGGGCATTTTGAGCTCAAACCTGGTTGTTTTAAACACTCCCAGAGCTATAATTTGATAAAACTGGGACAGAGAGGACCAAGGCACTAATCAGGATTTCTGAGGAGCAGAAAAACCTGTTGATCTAAAGCAAGGGTGAAATTCTGTGGTGAGAAATTCAGTTTTGATYAGTTTTTCTCCTCAGGGTTTCCCTCCCCAGGTCTGGTCTTGGGTTTTAAACGTTTTTTTTTGTGCTAAGAAATCAACCAGAAAAAAAGAAAAAAAAAATAGATGAAATGTTGAAGGATTTAGAGCCTGTCCATGGCAGTCCTCACACTCCAGAATGCTCTGAATGCACAAACCCGTCCCTGTCAGGCTGGCTGCTCTGACCAAACCCCTCCTGCTCTCTGGAAAAGGAGTGGGAAATGTACTGTAGGATGTTTACGCACAAAAACGCTGGGATAACTCACTGAGGAGTTCCTGATGCTCCTATCACTGGGCAGTAAATGATTGTAAGGAGACAAAAAAGTCTGTATTTTCACCTGCTGGGATCTGAATGTCGCTGTTGATGCGTTGGTGACTTCTTTTATTTGTAATCCTTGTTGAAAAATCAGGTGTTCTGCAGTTGGGAGGCTCCCTTTTGGGGCTGTGGGGTGGAATTTCATCCTCCTCTGCAGCCTTTGTGCCTCAGTGCTTTAATTCAAGCTTTCTCCTGCTGCATTTTAAGGTTTTAAAGCAAACATTTCTGGGGGCAGAGGAGCTGCAGCTTTGGGAGCAGATCCTGCTGAGCCCTYGGGGGGTGATGCTCCCTGTGCCAGGCATTTCCTTGAAACCACCTGATTTCCTGATTCCCTTGGCACTGGGCAAACAAACACCCCAGAATAAACAAAACGTTGCACAACGGGGGCTTTGGGGATGTTTTTTTGGTGGAACAGCTCAGCAGCAGCCGGGTGCTGTCAGTGGGGTCAGTGTGGTGGGATGGGCAGGGGGAGGTGGATTTGGAGGTGTGGGTGTGAGCCTGGCATCTCCCTGAGCTTTTCCCCAGGATTRGGGGGCATTTCTGTGGCCCCCCCTGCCTTTCTGTGCCTCTCTTTCAGCAGCAGAGTGTGCTGGTGGCTGTTGTCACCTGCAGTGGGACCTGTCTGTCCCTGTGTGCCACCACAGAGGARAAGCAGCACTTGGGCTAAACCTGCTTCATCTCAGGGGGAAAAAAAAATGAAAAATGGGGGAAAAGARTTAAAGGCAGGCTGGCTGGCTGATCTGTGTACACTGGCTGTGACCCCAGAGCTGTCACCTGCGTGTCCCCTTCCCGGCAGCTCGGGTGGGTGACAGGGAAGAGCCTGGCCTGGCTGCCAAGTCCCAGCTGAGGGAGGAGAGGCAGCAGCACCAGCATGGCCAGAGCCTCCAGAGCTCTGGGGGTGTCCCCAGGCCTTGCCCTGTGCCCCTCTGAGGGTGAGCAGTGCCACCTCTGCTGTCCCCCCGCTGTCCCTCTGCTGTCCCTCTGCTGTCCCCCTGCACTGTTTGCAGCTGCAGCTCTGCAGTGTTTGCTGAGAGGGATCTCGCCCAGCTGCTTGTAAACTTTCCTGCCCTGCTGCCTTCTAGTTGGTTTGGTTTTTTTTAGGTTTACAAAGTGCTGCAGTGTCTGTCAGCTGTGTGTTGTGTGCTCTGTGCGCTCGGGCATAAAATCTCTGCCAGKGTTTATTTACAATAAAGAGACTTTAAAAAGCACAGGTCGTTTCCTCTGTTCTTTTCCATTGTTTGCTCTGGCTGTGTGCTGGTTTGCTCAGGAGSTGGGGGGCTCAGGGGGTCTGTGGGGATGTGTTTGCAGGAAGAGGGGCTGCAGGCGTGGGCAGGTTGGGAATTTGGGAATTGCAGTTGAAAATGGGGACTCTYACACCCTACTGCTGTTCCCTTTCTCTCCTCAGCTTTAAGGGCGTTTTTTACTGGAGCCACTGGAGTTCAGAATCCCAGGGTTTCCATGGAACTGAGCTCTGAGGTCCTTTCCAAGCAGACCATTCTGGAATTCTCTGTGCTCAGCTCCGAGCGTGCTCCCAGTGAGCTCTGGTGCTGCTGAGCTCCAGCTGGTGCTGCTTTCAGGGTCTTGGGTGGGGCTGGCTGAAGAAAACCCCCTTTTGGAATGCTGGCCATGGCTCTCTGAGGTCAGAGGGGGTGAACTCGGGGTGCCCATGCCCTGGAGAAGCTCTCCTGAGCTCTCCCACAGCGTGCCCGAGCTCCCAGTGGAGCAGCTCAGCAGGGATTGTTTCAAAGACTTGGCACCTCCACGCATGAAAACCAAACAWTTTCAACATCTGCTTGGGCTGCATTCCGTTTTGTAGTGTTTTGCTCTGGGCTTGGAATAAACTCCTTCCTTCTCGCTTGGGATATGTCAATGATTTATGGGCTCTGGTTTCTGCAGAATTGAAGCTTCTCTCACATGATTTCCAAGATCTAAGCATGTGAGTGATTTAAATCTCCTCCTTTGCCTGGGGCTGGAGGAGAGAGCAGTCCCTGTTTCATCCTGGGAGTGCTGAACACAGCGGGGCTCTCCATCTCCTGCCTCCACATCTCTCCAGGTAAGACAAATCCCAGCCAGGCAGCTCCAGGTGCTGCTCCTGGGAGCTGGACTGGAGCTTCTGTGTGGCTCCAGCAGGCACAGAGGTCAGGGAATCAAAGCAGATTAAAGCAGGAGGTGGGGCAAGGATGGAAAGAAAGGCAGAGGAGTGAAASAGGCGTGGGAAGTGCAGGGGTTTGGGGCAGGGAGCAGTGAGGGGACCCTCGTTTCCAGGAGGAATGCAGGCACTGGGAGGTTGTGGAACTGTGGGAGGGTTCAGGTTCATGGATAACACAGAGAGGGCTCTTAACAGATCCCCAGGACTGCCAGGTGAGTGCAAATTGCACTTGAATTCCATTTTGTGAAGCAGTTTGGTTTGACTGATTTGGGAGCTTTACCAGCTTGACTCGGATAATATTTGCACAGAACTGATGGAAGTTTTTGCTTAGACACTTCTCTCTCTCCCTGAGGGCAATTCATTGTTAGGGGACTGAAATCCAGCAGGATTTCGTCTGACTAGGAATTAACTCCCAAGAGATTTATCACAACAAAGTGTTTTACCCATAAGTTTCCAGAAAAGAAATTAAGCTCCTGCTCCTCTTCTCCTGTGACTGTAGGAACTGCTCAGGGATGGAGAAATCAGACCTGTACAGTCAGCTGAGTATAAATRCCCCTAAATACCCCTCTGCTTTCTTCAGATACTGGCCCAGGAAGGGGATGTGGTAACACCTCTGGGACCTCCAGGCAGGAATGASCATGGCAGCCTTGGAGCTGGGGAGGCTGAGGAGTTGTGCTGCTGTCCTGCTCCTCACTGCTGCTCTCATCGTGGCTGTCCAGAGTAAGTGAACGAGTCCAGCAGGGTAAACCAAGCTCCCCTGAAGGAAAACCTTCTCCTGGGTTTTACAAGACCCGGATCCTTCTGCTTTCCTCATTGCCTTTGCTTTTCAAAGGCTCCATGAACCTTTGTGATCAAAATCAATCTTCCTTTGCCCTTTTTCCCCCAGACACAAAACTATTTTAGCYGAAAAAGTGCTGCTAATAATTGATACTAAATGGGGAGAAGAAATGCTTCACCTGGGCTCTGTGTGCAGCCTTTGGATCTGCTGGGTGAGGAGCAAGCCTGGAGGGGTGAAGATGCTCCAGATCCCTGCCAGCCAAAGGCTGCACTTCTCTTTGTTCCGGCCTTTGAGGTGCCTTTGGGGCACTGAGGGCTCCTCCCCTGGAGCTGCAGGGTGAATCAGGCCTGGACCTGCCCTGATGTTTTCTCCCAGCTCGGTTTTTGGTGGCTCCGTGTCCGCAGGTCGCTGCGCAGCCCCGCCGCGCTCGCCGTCGGCAGAGCCCAAGGAGCTGCTGGAGGGCTCTGAGCACTTCCCCTATGGCTACAGGATGGAGTTCATCTGTAGGCCAGGCTTTGGGAGGAAGCCTCGCACTTCAAACGTGCTCACGTGTGGCTTGAACGGGGTGTGGCACGGACCCACAGACATCTGCACACGTGAGTGGGTGTCCCTGCCCTGGGGCTGGGACAAGAGGATCTTCAGGGTCCCTCCCAACCCAACCCAACTCAACCCAACCCAACCCATTCGGTGGTTCCATGGCTTTTTGTTTTGATTTGCTGGTGCTGCCAGCTCCTTCTGTTGGAGCAGGATCCCAAATTGAGCCCTGGGGGTGGTGGCCATGGAGGAAAGCATGGGATTTGTTCCTCTGGGTGATGGCAGGAGCTGGAATCAGCTCTGGTGCTGGCTGTGCTCCTCTGGGAGCCCCCCATGCCCCTTTGCTGACTCAAAGGATGTCCTTCTGCTCGGGYATTTGGAACTCTTGTGTCTRGAAAAGCGTTTGAGCTGCAGAGGGRGAATCCTTTAGCTGGGAAGAGCCCCTGCCCCAGGTCCCTGCAAACCCCAGAGGCAGCAGCTCCTGAGGCAGCATCATCTATCAGGGAGTAACCCTGGCTTGGAGGGGACATCTGGAGCTCTCTGATCCACCCCTGGCTCAGAACCGGGGGGGACTCTTTGGCTTTCCTGCCCAGAAGCTGAGCTGGGAGCTGACTGGAGCCCTGTTGTCCCCAGCCAAGTCGTGTGGTTACCCCGGGGACCCGGCCCAKGGCAGAGTGGTCCTGCCTGCCACCCTCACCTTTGGCTCCACTGTGAACTTCACCTGCAACACCGGGTAAGCCAGGAGCTCCTGGGCCTCAGGGCTTCTTCCTCCCCAACCAGATTTCCAAAGCTTTTCCCCTCCTTTGCCGTCAGAGCCTCCCCCATGTAGGTAACTGCAGACCCTGACTGAAATACCTTTTTAGCTTTCCTTTGGCAGCTTTAAGATTGACTGTGAGTGTCTCAATCCCCTGCTTTGAGGCAGTTCTTCCCAAACTCAGGCTCACCCTCCTGGCTCTTCCCAAACCRTCCCAAATGTTTCAGTTTCTTTTTGAAGGAAAGATGTGAACACTGAGCTCAGAGTTGGGAGTAGTTGATAAAGTAGATGCTTTTCCTTAGAAAGGTGTCRTTTTTTTTCAATTTGAAAAATGCTTTTGGCAAAAACCAGTGTGCCCTTGAGAAAATGACACCCRTGATCAATTCCTGATCTGCTGGAATTCTGACAGAGGAGCCCAGAGCTCCCTGGTGGTGATGTGGGTGACACATCAGGACTGAGTCTGTGGAGTAATTCCCTGTCCCCTGTCTCACACAGATACAGACTGATTGGACACTCTGAGATCGAATGTGTGGTTAGAAATGGCGTTCTTAAATGGAACAGAGATATTCCCACCTGTCAGGGTAAGCAGAGTTCCTTAATTAGCTGTTCTTTAATTATCTGGGATGTGGCTGGGGCCGGATAAAGAAGATACTGTGTTGCTCTGCTGAGGATTTTGGCATTTCAGTGCATGGTGGAGCCTGGAAAGACATTTTTAATCTGTTTCCCTTCCTGCAGAAATGTTCATTCACTCTCTGGGAGTGATGCAGCTGCATTTGAGCCTGGGATATCCCAAACCACAAACAAGCTCCTCAAGACCTGCCTTTGATTTCTGACCCTTCTGCCACCTCCTATTTTCACCTTTTTTCTGGCCAGATCTTTGGTTTAAAATTAATTAAATTATTTTTTTTCTTCTTCTTCTTCTCCCTTCCTATGATGATTTCCCCCTCATTCCACAGCGATTCCCTGCGCACCCCCTCCCGAAATAGAGAACGGGCAGCACGATGGGATGGACAGGGAGCATTTCCAGTACGGGGATTCTGTCACCTACCGGTGCCACAGCCCCAGGAGGGGGCAGACACCTTTCTCCCTGGTGGGAGAGGCCTCCATTTTCTGCACAASCGAGGATAACCTGAACGGGGTGTGGAGCAGCCCAGCTCCGGAATGCAAAGGTGAGCTGTTCCCACATCCCAGCCCCTGYCTGCCCCTGCTCTGCTCTTTGCTCCCTTGGAACCTCCTCTTTGCTTCACCCTGCTGGGATGGGATCCCCTCCTGCAGATGGGAGCCTCTGTTTGGCAGCTGGGACAGCAATCAGGGTCTCCCCTCAGGGTGAGCAGGGAGGTGGGAGTGGGATTTTAGTGTCCTCACCAAAAGGTGATCCTTCTCACCTGCTGTMAAATAGAAAGAATTCCCAGACCTGCTCCCCTGTGTTCTCTTCATGCTTTGCCTTAAAAACCCTCGTGTCGCACTGCTACACGGAAGAACGGCACGACACAGCAATCRCGAGGGGAAAGAAAAGAAAGAGGAGTTTATTCAAAATCAGGGATATTTTATACAAGAGGAGGAAAAGGTTCTAATTGGGTGAGAAAATTCCCACCTCTACACACACACTGGCTAATACACATGCTTGTCAAGGAAATCTATCTCGCTAAGAAGATTGTAAACATCTAATCTAGTTAGAAAACAACACCTGTTATTTACAAGAAAAACCATGGGAAAACTGACTCTAAGATACAACTTATTAGAAGGCTTAAAAATTCAGGCTGACACCCTTGCTGTAGCATGTAAGATGYACAACCCCACCACATCACCCTGCTGCCCGTCCTGGCCATTTCCAGCCCTTTTGGTGACACAAAAAAAAGCGATGGGGATKTTTTTTCCAAAACCCTCACCTCCCTAAGCGCTGACTGCCTGCGTGTGCTTTCCCCCTGCGCAGTGGTGAGCTGTGAGCAGCCCCGAGTGGAGAATGGGAAGCTGCTGAGTGGGTACAGGTCCCACTACACCTTCGAGGACACGGTCGCGTTCGACTGCGATTTCCGCTACAGCCTCAGCGGCAGCGACGCCTCCACCTGCAGGGACAGCGGCCTCTGGGAGCCCCCCCTGCCCCTCTGCAGGCGCAGTGAGTGCAGGGACAGCAGCCCCTGGGACCCCCCCGCCCTGCTCGGGGAGTATCCGCAGGGTTGGGGGTGATGGATTGTGGTAACAGTCAAAGTGGCTGTGTGTTCTGAAATCACGGAGGGCTGGGGCGGTTTGGGTTGGGAGAGACCTTAGAGCCCATCCCACCCTCCTCCTGCCGTGGGTAGGGACAGCTTTCACTGTCCCAGGTCCTGTCCAAGCTCTCTCTGGACACTTSCAGCCACAGCTTCTCTGGGCATCACCCTCAAAGGGAAGAATCTCTTCCCCAATATCAGATCGAAACCCAACCTCCTTTGTCTTAAAGCCAAAATTTTCTGGGTAATTTCCCCTTGTCCTGTCACCCCATGCCCTTGTGAAAAGCCTCTGTCCAGGGGAGGGAAAAAAAAAGGATGCCTTCATTTGTCTCCTTTGCATTCCCTCTTTACCCTTCCTAATYCAATGCCTCTCAGAATGGACCAAAGTGAGCCCATGGTTTTGACCCAAATCCCCTCCATCCCGGGCCCTGTGATGCACCACTGCCCCTAAACTGCTGTCTCACCCCCAGGCAGCTGCGATGACCCCCCGGATGTGAGGAATGCAGTGAAAGCCAGGCTGGCTGGGAATCTGTTCCCCGTGGGCACCGTGGTCACCTACGAGTGCCAGCAGGGCCACCAGTTCAGCATGGGGGAAGCCACCTGGAACATCAGCTGCCTGCCGGGCTTTGTGTGGAGTGAAACCCCACCTCCCTGTGAAAGTGAGTGCCCGGGGCTCCAGGATGAGCTGCAGCGGGGTGGGGACTGCCTGGGGGACAGGGGAATGCCCCAGGGTCCAGCKTAGGCTTTGCTGACTCTGGAATCCCTTTGATTTATTCCCAGCTGCAGAGTTTGTGTTTTCATTTACCAGCTCTGCTTTCTAGTCCCTTGAACCTCTGGAAAACATCCCTGGTGGTCTTGAGGGTGCATTCCACCCCCCAGGAAAGCCCAGGGATACTTCTGGGGCAGATTTAATGTGTCTGTGCCCTCCAAGACATCCATCCTCGCCTTCACAACAAATTTCCTGTCGCCCTCTTGGCTTTGCCGTGGTTTCACCCTTCTAACAAATGGCATTTCCCAGGAGTTCCTTGCCCAGATCCACACGTCCCAAATGGAAAGATCTTGCAGCCGTGGCAAGTGAAGGAGGGTTATGAGTACGGAGACAGGCTGGAGGTGGCCTGCACGGAAGGATTTGCTTTCAAAAGCCACGCCAGCAGCATCACCCTGCGCTGTGGCAGCGATGGTGGATGGCAGCCAGCAGTGCCAGAGTGCATTCCAGGTGGGACAGAGGGCAGGGRTCATCGGGACAGAAGCTCAAGAGAATTTTCCCCCTCTCCAGGTGGCCCCAGATCTGCTCCTCCTCTGTGAGAACGTGGAACAGACAGGCAGCAAAAGATGCAGATGGGCCCCGTGGAGAAAGGGCARGGTTTTGGCAGGGCTGAGCTGGTGYCTGTGCAAGGCTGGTGTGGTGGAAGCTTCTAGAGGCTTGGGAGGTTCCTGAGGAGACATTTACCCAGCTGCAAGGGGATGTGGTTTGTGTTTGGGGCTGCTWTGCTGACACGAGGCTGGGCAGCAGAGGATGTCCCCAAGGCATTTCCCCCGTCAGGAGAAAACGAGYGTGAATACCTGACACTGCTCCAACTCCTAACCCAGCAATACCCACAAAAATTCAGGGAAACCTTGCCAGGARGGAAAAAACCTGCTCCACCTCCCAGGGCAGCCAGCATTAGAGCACGGACAACTCCCTGATCTGACCCTTTAGGGGCAGCCTGAGACCTGCACGTGGGGGATGGCCGCTTTCCTGCCCACAGCTGGAGCTCTTTTTGGAAATGCACAACATCCTTTATTCTCCATTATTTCTAGAACCACGCTGCCCAAAGCCAGACATCCCTCACGGAAAGGAGGTTGATGAAAGCAGGAGTGACTACACAGTGGGGGCCCGGGTGAGGCTGGTGTGTGAGGAGGGCTTTGGCCTCAGGGGCCCCGAGTCCGTCACCTGTGGGGCTGATCTGAGCTGGGAGCCCTCGCTGCCCTTCTGTGACAAAGGTACGTGTGACACCCAGGGGACATCTCGTGCCACCAGCGGGGGATCTGCCTGCAGCACCTGCTCCTGGGGGACACGAGCTGAGCCAGGTGTCCCCTCCCCAGAGCTGGAATTAGAATCACTGAGGTTGGAAAACAGCTCCAGCATCATCAGGTGCAGGCTGTGACTGAGTCCCCACCACAGCCCCCAGTGCCACATCCACACGTTCCTTGAACACTTCCAGGAGTGGGGAGGCCACCAGGGGAAATACCCTGATATTTCCTGATMTTTCTGGAGCCCTGAGCTGCTGTAAGAGGTCAGAATGCAGGCAGCAGCTTCTTGYGAATTTGCCTCACACCGACCACGAAGTGAACTTTGTGCTAGGTTCACAGAAATGCTTTTGGATCTCACCAAAATGAAGATGACAACTGCACGTGTCTCACTTCACCAATTCCCTTTATTCCACAGCCTGTGGGCCCCCTCCAGAAATCCTCTTTGGGCAGCACTCGATCAGAGGTGGCAGGGAGTTCCCTTATGGCACCAAGGTGACCTACAAATGTGCAGAGGGGCTGTCCCTGATCGGGGACGAGTCCCTCTACTGCACCTCCGAGGATGGGGAGAACCTGACCTGGAGCAGCCCTGCCCCGGAGTGCAGGGGTGAGTGTGGGGTCAGGGTGTGGGACAAGGGAATGGGATCAGGGAATGGGATCAGGATGAGATCAGGGTGTGGGATCAGGGTATGGGATCGGGGAATGGGATCAGGGTGTGGGATCAGTGTGGGATCTGGGTGAGATCAGGGTGTGGGGTCAGGGAGTGGGATCAGGGAATGGGACCAGAGTGTGGGATCAGGGAATGGGATCAGGGTGTGAGATCAGGGAATGGGATCAGGGTGTGAGATCAGTGTGTGGGGTCAGGGTATGGGATCAGGGAATGGGATCTGGGTGTGGGATCAGACTGTGGGATCAGGGTTTGGAATCAGGTGTGGGATCAGGGTATGGGATCAGGGTATGGGATCAGGCTGAGCCAGGCCCTGGGGGCAGTGTCAGCACCCAGAACAATGGGTTCAATCGAGCAGGGCTCTCTGCAGATGCTGCTCCCTTCCTGACCCCTCTGGCAGTGCCAGGCTCTGGTTCTCCTCGCTGGGGGCCATCAGGGGGTCGGCAGGAGCAGCCGTGGCCGGGCCCTGCAGTGCCCAGAGCCCGTGGCCAGCCCTGCTGTGTCCCACAGCCGTTCGGTGCCCCAGGCCCGTGGTGCCCAGGGGAAGGATGAGCCCACGGGCGTTCACCTTTCCCTACGGGCTGCAGCTGCACTTCTCCTGTGAGGAAGGCTTCAGGCTGCGTGGTGCTGCCCAGAGCCRGTGCCTGGCTGATGGCACCTGGCACCCGCCCCTGCCCACCTGCCAGCCAGGTGAGTGAGCCAGCCCTGCCCTTTGTAAGGGATTTTTTTCCTCCATCTCCTCCCMCTGTTTGATTTTGGGTGCGTGTTTCCCCTTCAGTTCAGTGCACCAAGCCCCCGGTGCAGGAGGATGTTGTGCTTCACTTCAACAAGCTYTGGTATGAGGTGAATGAAACCACGTCCTTCTACTGCAAACGTGATGGGCGCTCAGGGACACCTTCCAAAACCACCTGCTCAGCTGATGGCACCTGGACACCAGCACCCACCTGTGTAAGTACCACCAGCTGCCCCATTTTTCCTGTTTCTTGCCCAATTTCCCAGTTTCCTGCCCCATTTTTCCTGTTTCTTGCCCCGTTTATAGCCTGGAATAGCTGTGCTCCAGCTTTATGAGGGTGGTTGCTTCGCCACCCCACACTGGGGGTCTCACCCTGCCTTTGTTTTGGTTCTTTTAAAGAAGAAGCCTGAAGTGTGTGAGAGGATTCTTCGAAACAACGCAGCTTTCCAGTGTGGAATTCCTCTGTCAGAACTGAAAACCYTGCTGGAAGTCCAGAAGCTCTACCTGGAGATCCAGAAACTTGAAAAGGAGCTGAAAATCACCACCGGCAGCTGACTGGTGGCACTGGGATTGTGAGAACCACCCTCCGTGTGTTGGATCTTGATGCTGACTGAGGATTTTTCRATGGCTTTGTAATTTGTGCTGATGATGCTGAAGTAGCCAGGACGTCATTTAACAATTATCCCCAGATTTGGTCACATTAAGGAGCCAGAGTGACCTGTGAGTCAATCTTTAGGGCTCACCAGGTTCCGTTTGTAGATCACTTTATGCCTTTTAAAGCTTCATGTTTAGATGTTTGGCAGTGCACAGTTTGGAAGGAGCTGAGTGGAAAGTGAATTTTGGTGGTTCAAACAGGCAGGAAGGTGGTGAGAGCCACTCCCCTCCAGTCCATCCCAGTGCTGCCCAGTCCAGCCATGCTGCACTCGTTAGTGGGAACAACCCCTTCACTGCCTCATYGCTTTTCTCATGACCAAGAAACCCCAAAACCTCTGTCTCATGCAAGCAGGAATGCCAGCTCTCCTTGCCAAGCAGGATGGATGGCAATGCCACATCTCTGTGTGTGCCCCAAGCACAAAGAACAGCCTGCAGAAAGAAATGGCTGCGGTTTAAATTGCTTTTTTTTTTGCTTTTTTTTGCTTTTTTTCCCTGCAACCTCCAGTGAAGGGGAAGCTCTGTGCAGGCCCATGTCTTGTGATGGGACCAGAGAGCACAATAAACCTGCAATGGTAATGACAGCTCTGCCTGGGCTTTAATAATCTGTCCTGTCTATAATAAAGGGAAGTTTTATATCATAGGTATGAAGTGCATGTAATCTATAAAGTGCATGTAATAAATGTGTTAATTTCTAGTGTATGTAAATAAAGAGCTCCATGAGTGCGGGGGTGTGGGGGGTGTTTCCACAGCACAGGTGGGGTTTGCACCCCCRCCCCACCTGCCCTGGGTGGAAATGTGCTTCAGGACACGAGGCCAGGCTGCTGCAGAGGGGTTTTCAGCTGGAAAACCCCTCCACGTCCCCTCTGTGCCCTGCTGGGGAGCTCTGGGCTGGGGGTGGTGTCAGTGGCGTGTCTGTCCCCAACTTCCCACTGCTGCTTCCCCTTCCCTGGCGGGCTCTCAGGGGAGAAGGAGCTCTCCTTCCCAGGGCAGCTCCCACCCCGCACCATGCCCGGGCTCCTGGGGCCAGGGCAGCTCCTGGCACTGATGGTTTTGCTGCTGCTGCAGCCTGCAGGGACTCAGGGTGAGTGTCCTCCCCTCCTTCCTGGGGGTCTCTGCTCCCCTCCCTCCTCGGGGTCTCGGCTGCTGGGGCTCTGCTTTCCTTTCMCCGGGGCTTTGGGAAGGGCTGAAGGAGCCCTGTAGTGCCTGCAGGGGATCCAGGAAGGCTGGAGAGGGGCTTTTCACTGGSAATGGAGTGACAGGTTTAAGGTGAATAAGGGCAGGTTTAGGTTGGGTGTTAGGAAGAGATTCTYCTCTGGGAGGGTGGGCAGKSCCTGGCACAGGGTGCCCAGAGCAGCTSTGGCTGCCCCTGGATCCCTGGCAGTGCCCAAGGCCAGGCTGGAYGGGGKTTTGGAGCACCCTGGGATRGTGGAAGGTGTCCCTGCCATGACAGGGSTGGCACTGGGTGGGGTTTAATGTCCCTTCCATTCCAGCTTTCAGTCCCTTCTGTGATTCTCTGATGGATTCGGTGATGCCTCAGCCCCGGGGCAGCCCCCAGACCTGCCCCAGGCAGCTGGGGCATGGCCAGGCCTCCCCCAGGCTGAGCTCAGCACCGGAGAAGTGCAAATCTGCTGAGCATTGAATCTCTGGGAATGGGAATAAGTGGCAGTTTCTGTCTGGAAGTTGGGGGTTCAGTTAAACCCAAACCTTTCCAGAAACTCCTCCAGGGTGCACAGCCCATCCCAGCTCCTCCCTGCACCAGCACTGCCTGTGCACACTGATCTTATTCTTAATATTAATTACTTTTACTTCCTGATGCTTCTCAGCTCATTCCCCAAAGCCAAACATTCCTAACAAGGTGCCAATAATTAACCTGGGGCCTGGAGGAGACACAAACAAGATRTTTCCCATGGGGATGGAACCAAAGGCAGCATCAGTGGCACTGCCCTGGCAGGGTGCAGGTGTGGGAAGCTGCAGCACCTGGATGTGGACCAGGACATTTCTGACATGTTTTTAACTCTGTCTTGGTGACCTGCCAGCACTGCCAGGCRTGAAGAAATCCCAGTCAGAGCTGCTGGGAGTTTTGTTTGCCCTGTTATTTAKGATGAGCCCCCAGATATTTCTCACGGGAGACATGGAAAGAGGAGTTTGTTTCTGGGAGATCAGCGGTGTGCAGGTGTGACAGAGGTCGTGCAGTTGTTGTAGAGCCTTTTGTTCTGGTCAGGCTGCACCCACCTGAGCTGAGCCTCTTGTGCCCTGCCTGAGCGAGTGCTMCAAGGGAAGGGCACAAAAGGCGTTSGATKGCGTGGGAAGGAAACYCTGCAGGTYCGGGGCTGCTCAGGATGTTCATGAACCCCCAAACCCTCTGCCTCGGTCCCTGCATTTATCAAACWGCTTCGTCTCCCCTCACTCACACAGACACAGCTGCCCCGCTGTGGTGGCGTTATGCAAAAACACCCCTGAAAAATCCCCTTTTCTTTGGCGATCCGCAGGGGCKCAGTGTCCCGTCCCTCCCATCGCGAACGGGCAGCTGAGCTCTGCAGAGAACTTCACCCGTGGCAGCACGGCCACGCTGGAGTGYGACCCCGGCTTCGTGCCCCTGGGCACGGGCACCACGGTGAGGTGCCTGTCCAATGGCAGGTGGCACCCACGGGTGCCCTCCTGCGTCCCAGGTGAGCTCAGACCCCCCCTCCTGGCCTCTGCCGGGTGCCATCGGCTGCTCCCTTTTCCCCAAAAACACCTGGAGGGGGGTTGGAGGGCGGGCATCACCTCAGGAGAGCTGCTGGCTGACAGGGCTCCCTCTGGGATCGCCCCGGGGAGGGTGGCAGGGCTGTCCCTTCCTGCAGGGGACACCCGCCCGGTGCCAAAGTGAATATTCTCTCTCAGTTCACATCCTCCGGTGAATTCTCCCCGCTGTTTTCCCCCTTTCCCTTCACCCCAGAGCCACGCTCAGGGGCGCTGCTGTCCCTCACTTAATTCTTGGGGGTTTTCCACCAAAGAAAAGCTCCCAGTCCTGAGCGTCTGGGCTGTCCCCGGGGCAGTGCTGGGGGTCTCCGCTGTCCCCTGCTCTGTCCCCAGGGCAGTGTCGCCACCCTCCCTCGGTGGACTTCGCCGACCTCCCACACCGCAGCGAGTTCCGGGTGGGSACCACGCTGACCTACACCTGCCGCCTCGGGTTCTCCCCGCTCCCCGGAGTGTCCCCGACCATCACTTGTCTTCAGAACCTGACGTGGTCGCGGGCGCCGAGGCTGTGCCAGAGTGAGTGCAGCGCTCCCTTGGCTTTGCCAGCAAAGCAGGGATGCRGTGAGAGCGCTCTCAGCCCCCAGAGCGAGCTGCGGGGCCAGCAGGGCTCTCCCTGCAGCAGCCCCGGCTCTCCCTGGCTGTCACTGTGCTGCTCAAAGGGTGGCGTGGCTGCAAAGGAAAAGCTGCAGCTCCCCCTGGTTCTGTACCGTCTCCAGCAAGGATTCAGGGATTCTGCCAGGGGTGATCCCCTCTGCACGACTTCCAGCTGGTCTCAGGGCTCTCACATCCTTCTCCCCCTCGAGGAGAAGCGGTTGTGAGCCTGTGGTTGCCATCCCTGAGCCCCCCAGCTCTGCTCAGGGGTGTCTGGCAGTGCTGGTGGCAGCCGGGCTGGCTCGGGGGAGCCCCGCTGCTGGGAACCGCTCTGTGCAAACCTCTGTTCCTCAGAGATGCAGTGTCCCAGGCCGGTGATCCCCCACGGCAGCGAGGCCAGCCCCGGCAGAGCCGAGTACACCTTCGGACAGCACGTGGAGTTCCAGTGCGACCCCGGCTTCGTGCTCAAGGGCAGCGAGAGGGTGCAGTGCTCGTCCGACGGGTCCTGGAGACCCCCCGTGCCCTACTGCGCCAGGGGTGAGTGGGAACGGCGGCAGCAGGGCTGGGAATYCCGTCCCTGGGGAGGGAATCAGGGAGGAAATCGTCTGAGGTGTGAGGTGTCCAAGGCACAGCACTGAAGGGCTTTGGAGTTTTCCATCTTCTGCCAAAACTGCRGGCGTTTCTCAAAGGATTCTTCAAAGGATTTCTCCTCACCATTCCCTGACCTTGCTGAGAAGCAGGATCGTTTCTCATGGAAAAGAGGAGGGAATAAGGAAGGGGAAGGGGATGAAGGGGAGGGGACAGATGCTGCAGGTGCTGAGGGTTGGGTTCATGGGCTGGGTCAGACTGGGAACACTGGTACAGCCAGGCCCAAAGCTGGCCAGAGGCAAGGRGGAGTGTGAGGAGAGCAACAATTGGCATGAACGCAGAGAGCCAGCCTCTCTTGTTACCTCCCTGCCTTCTGCCTCCCTGAGGGGATGAGGAAAACCCGACTTTTCCCTTTTCTCTCACACAGTCTGTGATCCCCCTCCCAAAATCGCCCATGGGCAGCACTCAGGCGTGGGGCTCAGGCACTTCCCCTACGGCTCTGAAGTCAAGTACAGCTGTGCAGAGGGGCTGTCCCTGATCGGGGACGAGTCCCTCTACTGCACCTCCGAGGATGGGGAGAACCTGACCTGGAGCAGCCCTGCCCCGGAGTGCAGGGGTGAGTGTGGGGTCAGGGTGTGGGGTCAGGGTGTGGGATCGGTGTGGGGTCAGGGAATGGGATCAGGGAATGGGATCTGGGTGTGGGATCAGTGTGAGATCAGGGTGTGGGATCAGAGAATGGGATCAGGCAATGGGATCAGTGTGTGGGATCAGGGTGTGGGATCAGGCTGAGCCAGGCCCTGGGGGCAGTGTCAGCACCCAGAACAACGGGTTCAATCGAGCAGGGCTCTCTGCAGATGCTGCTCCCTTCCTGACCCCTCTGGCAGTGCCAGGCTCTGGTTCTCCTCGCTGGGGGCCATCAGGGGGTCGGCAGGAGCAGCCGTGGCCGGGCCCTGCAGTGCCCAGAGCCCGTGGCCAGCCCTGCTGTGTCCCACAGCCGTTCGGTGCCCCAGGCCCGTGGTGCCCAGGGGAAGGATGAGCCCACGGGCGTTCACCTTTCCCTACGGGCTGCAGCTGCACTTCTCCTGTGAGGAAGGCTTCAGGCTGCGTGGTGCTGCCCAGAGCCRGTGCCTGGCTGATGGCACCTGGCACCCGCCCCTGCCCACCTGCCAGCCAGGTGAGTGAGCCTTTTCTCCTCCATCTCCTGTTCCTTGATGTTTAATGTGCGTTTTCCTTTCCATTCGTTTCCCCAAACCCCCAGGGCGGGAGGGTTTGCAGTGATTCACTAACAAATTGTGGTGTGGGGAGAATGAAACYGTGCCCTTCTGCTGCAAATCTGATGGGCTTTTAGGGGTGCTTCCAAAATCTCCCTGCTCAGCTGATGGMCCCTTGGGCATAGATGAGGCCTCGGGGTGCAGCATTGCTTGGCTCTGTCTGTCCTTGGGGCTTCCTGAGTCCTTCCCCTCYTTGCAGAAGAAACAACCTTCCCAAAGCTGCTGTTTTCCAGGTAAWGGTTGAGGTTTTATGGACAGCTGTGTGTCAAGGAGGCTCTGAGACAGGTCAGGAGCTCACTGACTTTCCCTCATTGCCAAATCCCCACCCCCATGTGGGGATGCCTGGATTGAGCCACTGCCAGAAAAGAGCAAACCCATAAAGAATTCCCAGCACCTCGCAGGGGCTGCTCTGACCTGCACCCTCTGGAAGAGCAGGAGCTTTGCTCTCACGTTTGATTTCACAGCTCCACAGTTTYAAGCTCCTCTTCTTAAAATTTTGGCTCAGCCTCTCCCCGAACCTCTTTCTGACCTCTGGCTGAGTTTTCTCCTTTCAGTTCTGTGCCCACACCCACGAGTGCCCTATGGGAGGGTGAAGAGCCCTTTGGGTGGCACCAGGTGGCACCAGGCCAACGAGACTGTCACCTTCGAGTGCCTCCCTGGCTACCAGGGCCCCRACAGTGGAACCAGGCCTTTGGAGGATGCTTGGACAGCCACGTGCCTGCCTGATGGCAGCTGGACACCACTGCCCAAGTGTGTGAGTACCACGCAACTGCAGGATGCTCTGGGGTCACGGAGAGCCTCAAAGATCATCCAGTTCCACCCCATGGTTGAACCTTTCCAGGTGCTGAGAGCCCCAGGTTGCTGGGCCTGGCTGAGTCCCTGGGTGGCCACTGTTTGATTTCTAATGAAAATTGCTTAAACTTCTCCAAAGCTTCTCATTTCTGGTGCTAAGGAGGGTGCAGCCTCGGAGCTGAGGCGTGGGTGGCTCTGCCTCTGCTGCAGCCCATCCTCAAAGGCTTTCCTGGGCTCTGTTTTCCTGTTTACCAGGTGAAAGAAGGTGATGCTGATGTGTGTCRAGAGGTTCATTACATCAAATCGACCTTTGAATGTGGTGTGCCTGTAGAAGAAGTGAAAAGTCTGCTGGAAATACAGAAGCTGTTCCTGGAGATTAAAAAACTRGAGATGGAACTAGAAAGCTGAAATGAAACTGGACCCCTGGTAACCCTCACCTTTCCTTTGGGGAACCCACAGTTTGTGCTGTCACAGCATCTCTAAGAAGGCTCTGGGTGATTTTATGGTTTATGTTTGCATGCCTGGAGCCAGAAAAATAATCACCAGTGCATGGCAAGCTGCTTTTGCTGTGCTGGATGCCAAAGCAGGGACTGGGTTTTGCTCTAACCTCCAAGCTTGATTGATTTAACTAATMAGCTGTTTCACAATCTGTATTAGAAAGCAAAGAAAAGGGATTAAGTTTAGCTTTTTAAAGTCAYTGTCTTAAGCTGAGGCAAATGGGAGTGAAGTCCAGGAAAGCTGAGTCCAGAGTTGGCTCTGAACGTGCTCCTGCTGCCCTGGTGCAGCTGGGGTTTGGGTACGTTTGGGAACAGAGGTGCTGTAAGTGTTAAACCYGATTTCTGTGCATCCAGCTCCTGATTTCTGTYTGTCTGGGCAAGGGCAGYTCCCAAGCAGTKCATTGTAGGGGCTGCTGYCACCTCCTCTCTGGATTTAAACAGGGAACAGGTTCCTGGCCGTGCCCAAATTCCGAGCTGGTGTCATCTTCCACATCCCTATTTCTGGTGAGCAAATGCTAAGAATAGGTGCTGAAACTCAGCCAGTCCGAGTGCAGAGAGTCAGGCAGCACATTCCTGTTCCTCAATAAATGCTGGTCAGATCCTGATGCTGTGGTTATTCCTGGGGGGGTTTATCCAGGGGGGGAATTGGGATCTCTCAYGTTGGCTGTAAATTGGGCACGTTTCCAGCGGGATCCAGGGGTGGTTCTGGGGGAAAGCTGAGCCCTGGCAGCTGGGGGAGTCCTGGGATGCTCGGGGAGCTGCATCAGCCCAGGCTGGGTGGSAGAAGGAGGAGCCTCCACCTCCTGCATGAGCATCACTGCCAGATGTGTGCTCTTAGACGTGGTTAAAAATTTGTTACCAGAGCCTAAACACCAGCCAGGGAAGGGGTGGAGTCTCTGATCCTGACACGGGAAGGTGCTTTGGGATGCACCCCGAGCTTCTCCACCTCC
>CADDXX010000837.1:0-31162 GCA_902810485.1 Alauda arvensis
TGAAATGTAATACTTTTTTTATTATTTTTCCCCCTGTCATTTCTCATTCCCCGCAATCCACAAGGACCACCTCAAGGCTCCTTCCCCTTGCCCGCGGGACCCCCGCAGGCCGGGCAGGACCCTCGGGCGGGCAGCGCCGTTCCGCCTCCGCCTCCCCCTCCCTGCCTCCGCCGGGAGCTCCTGGAAGGCAAAGGATGGCCTAGAAATTAAGCAGCACTCCTGAGCTGGTACATCTGCCTCTCCCCCCGCCCGCCTCCCCCTTCCCCATTTTCTTACACCGCTTAGGATTTCTCCGTGTGTCTCTCTCTCTCCCAGTCCTGCACTTCTAAAAAGGAATTTTAATTTACCGTCCCGCCCCCATCCCCCCGAGCCCGAGGAGGTCGCGGAGAGCKCGGCGCTCCCCAGCCCCGGGGGCTCTCGGGGAGGGGGCTCCGCGGGCAATGCCGCGGCCGGGAGCGCCCCCGGCCCGCCGCTGACCGCCGGGGTCGCTCCCGGACCCTGCCCGGCTCCGAATAAGCCCCGGGGCGGGCGCCCATCGCGCCCGGGTGCTCAGGGGAGCCCGCCGAGGCCATAGGCGGGACGGCGGAGCCAGGGGAGCCCGCCCGGACCGCGCCGCTGCCGCCGCGGGAGCCCCGGCTCCGCCGGAAACTTTCCTGGGCTCYCTCCCGGTGCTGCCGGCCCTGGCGGTGAGGCTGGCGCGGGGGCAGCGGGGCTGGGGCCGGGTGTSCCCCGGCGCGGTGCCCCTCTGCCCGGCCGGTGCCTCCTTGTGCGCGGGGCGCTGCCCGGTGCGGCCGCGGGCGGCGGCGCTGCTGCTGCTGCCGCTGCCGGCCGCCTGCTGCGGGGGGGAAGCGGTGGCGCAGACGGCGCTGGCGGCGGGGGAGGAGGGAGGAGGAGGAGGATCACTTGCTCTCCCTCGCCGCCACGGGGGTGGTGCTGAGCTGCCTGGCTGCCGTGACATGGCTGGTGCTGAAGCTGAGGCAGGGCGTCCTCATGCTCGCCGTGACTAGCGCGGCCAAGACCACGTCCCTCGTCGCCTTGGAGAGGGTCCCGGCGTCCTGGCGGCCCTACCTGGCCTACCTGCTGGGGCTGCTGGGCATCCTTCTGGCCGGCTACGCCGACCGGCTCTGGCCCCCGCGGCGGGCCGCCCCGCTGGCCGAGCCTCCCGCCGCCCCCCCGGCCGCGGACGAAGCCCCGGTGCTCAGGCGGCGGCGGCGGTCCAGCTCCATGATCTCCCCCGAGATGTCGGGCGGCGGCGGCAGCGGSGGCAACAAGACCCACCGGAGGACCTCGCTGCCCTGCATCCCCCGGGAGCAGGTAGGGCAGGGGCTGGAGGTGGGGGGAGACGGCTCCCAAACTTTGCCGGGAGTCCCGCCGGCGGCGGAGGCGCGGGGAGCTGCGCCCTCCTGCCGCCGCTCGCCGGAGGGGCCGCGCACGGTGCGGGCTTTCCCCGGCGCGGAGAGCCCCGGGACGCCTCGGGACGGGGCCGGGGGAAGCCGGGCTCTCCGGACCGGTCTGACTTGCCCCGGCTGCGGGCGACGGGCAGAGGGCTCGGGCTGCGCTTTTCTCTTCCAGCTGTCGCCGGCGCTGGCTTTTCCTAAGGCTGGCAGAGGGAGGGCTGGGCTGGACGGTGCCCGCTTGGCTCTCGGAGCCGGTGGGAACCTGCCCTCAGCGCAGCCCTCGGCTGTCCCAGCATCACTTGGGAGCCTCGCTTTTCARACCTGTAGTTTCCTAGAGAGGTGCATTAGCCTTTTAAAACTTGCTTTGAGCATGAAAGGGGGGTGTGTGCGTGAGGCAAGCAGCTTGTCCTCGGTAGGAGAAGTCCCTTATCAGGGCGGTAGCCTGTCCGCTGAGGCTCGTCTTTGCACTTTGCCTCCCCAAGGCTGTTCCCGTGCGTGTAAATCAATAGAGCTCCCGCTCTCCCGTGGCTGTGGGAACCGGTGCGAGGCACACGCGATTTATCTCAACTTTGTTTCCTTTGAGAGGCTGTGATTGGAATGGCTGAGCGAGAACTTTATTACCGGCCACGCGTTCATTTCAATGCACACCTCAAAAAAAAAAAACTGGAGAAAGAAGCAGTCAAGCACCGGTATCTTTACTGCACAGCTGTATAGAGTGCTGACACGGACACAGAGTTTAGCTCCACGCTTGGAGTGTTTCTCTGCTGTTTTGAGATTTAAGATTGCCCCACTAAAGTGTCACTCCGTGGGTCGCGTGTAAATGAGCGTCTTGAAAGTCAGCGCAAGCCCTGCTGCGCAGTGGAAAGGGAAAGCTGGGGGGGAAATAAGTATCAAATGGTGTTAAGCTTGCTTTTTAAGCTTGCTTTTTCAATTGGTATTGAAAATGATTCTGTGCGCTTTTAGGGACTGTGATCAAGTGAAGCGTCTCGTCATACACCAAAGGTTTTCTTTCAGGTGGCTTTGCTGGATGRAGCAGCAAAGTATTTTCCAAGCAGTGGCATCTAACTATATGGTGTGGGTGGCCAGTTTGTTTCTGGAAATGGTTTGATTACATCCCTTTGTGGTTGGTTTTGACATTTCTTAGGAGAGGGCCTGACAACCTTAACTACTTGAGACTTGTTTTACAACAAATGTACTTATTTGTTTAACAGTTTCGTTTAAGTAAAGTAAATATTTACCACAGACAAATACAGTGTGAAAAAGTAGAAAACTGACCCAGTTCTGACTTTAMCAGGAACTGAGAGGGAACGGTGTAAGAGTAATTTGTAAGTACAATAAGGCACGAAATTAAAGCTGTTCATGCTTACTTGGTGATGCTAGGCATTTCTGGTGGTTTCTTACAATAATCATTTGTAAGCCTTTAAACATATTTTCCACTTGCTTTCACGCTTCCAATAAATGCAGCCTTTTACTTAACATCTCTAAATGTAATCATTCAGAGACAGGACTCAGTGCCCATGGTCCTTGTCTTTTCTTATGGAGGAACTTCAGAGCTCCTGCATAACGTTAAACTGGTGATGGATAACAAGGTAGACTTCTTTTCCCTCCTTGATGATGCATTACTTGGGGACAGTGGTCAGCTTTGCCCCAAGCAATTCCCACTTCCAGGCTGTGGAGCTGGGCTGGAGTTAGCTGGCAACTGTTCAGTTCACCCACTGCAGGATTTTGGCAAATTTCTCTTTCTTTTGTTCTCAGTCACTATTAATCAATAGTGAGATCTGGTATATCTTGTGTCACCGTGTGATTAGAAATGGATGATTACTTTGGGCTTTGGAGAGACTTTCTGGTTGTTTTTTTATTTTTTTTTAACCACAATGTGTGTGGTTGTGTGTATGTGAACTTCTCTCCCTAAAAGCTGTCMTCTTAAACAAATGGTAGAAAATTGGAAAAGTTGAAACAAAGCTCTGTAAGGACCTCGAAGAAATGATGGGAGAAGTGGGACTCGTACAGCAAACAAAGTTTATGTTTATAGGAAAAATCAGCTCCCTGTAGACTTAAAGAAAGCACAGGTAAATGTTTTTCTTTTGGACACTTTTTAAATATAACATGTTAAAAATAGATATGAGGGCTTTGAAAGAAAACTAGGCCTTCTCTTGCCCCCCTGTTTTTAAAAAACATCCTCTGAATGTTTCTGGTCTTGTTTGTGATCTGCCAATAGCTTTCATCAGGAAATAGATCCACTTTATTGCTTTGAAACACATACTTCAGTGTAGTGATAAACATTAGGCAAAGTTTTAGAGGTCTTTCCCATCACTTTCTGTGTAACCTTTCCTATTGCTGAGTGTTTAATTGAGCTTTYATTTTTCCAGAATTTGATTCCTTTCATATCTGTTTCTGTTAATACCAGATTCTATGAAAGTTGGAATTTCTGAATTTTTCTTTTTTAGTCACACACATTTCAATTATGATCTGAATCCTTCCCTACTAGAATTTGAAGGTGAATCTGTGTGGCATTGTGATGTAAAGAACAGCRCCAGGAATTGCAAACTGACAGCATGGATATTGTATTAGCACATCTTGTATTATCAGTTCCAAAAAGAATTTGATAAGAAAAACTTGTATTAAAAAAAGCCACYATCCAGAATTCAAATGGCACCATGATGCAACCTTCTGTTACTGCTAAAAGTGCTCTTCCCCCATTTTTTTAATTCTGCTTTTTTTGGGGTTGTTTTTTGTCTGTGTTCTCTCTCTTTCCCAACTTTGGCAAAGTCTTTGGATTAAAAGCTCCCAGACTGGTGTGTGTGTGTGTGTGTGTAGATCTCATTGAGAAGTGTGTGCCTGATCTTGCTCCCAGCTGAGTGTTGTCTCCCTGTGATTTCATCAAGGCTGGCTGAGGATGCTCAGCTCCTTGAGGGCTCGCTCACCCAGATTTGAAAGAGGATGCAGWGCAAAATTGTGAATGGATGGATAAGACAGGGGATGAATGAAGAAATACCTTTTTTTTTTTTTCAGTAAATGCAAAAGTTCCACCAAGAAGATGGCTTTTGGAGTTTTTTTCTCCAGGTTTTTGCAAACGTTTTATCTCTTCCTAAAAGTGTGGGGAGGAGGTTGGTGGGGTTAGRGAGGGGAGCAGAAATGTGTTCTATGTGCTTTTTTCCCCCATTAAATATTATAATGCTCATTTGCTGCAGAGCTTGTGCCTCTGATGGACATGTTAATCTCTACATACAGGAGTCCAAGGGGGTGATTTTGCCTTGGTGGTAGAATGCTGCACAGGAGATTGCAGCTGGGCAAATTTAAACCTTATGCTGAAGACTCCTGATTTTGCTTTTGAGCTTTGCTTGTTTGTTTTGTTTAGGGGATTGGGAAGCTTTCATCAACCTCGGATTTATTACAAGTGTGTGTTACWTGCAGCTGCTGCAAATAGTTTGATTTGCTYTTTGTGAGATTTTTTTTTTAACCTTAGTCAGAAGACTGTAGGGRTACAGCACACATCAGTGTCTGAAGGACTTTCTGGTCCCCCAAATAGTGAGTGACAAAGCCCTGTGTGACAGAAGGCACTGGTGAGGTGCTGAGCCTTGCCCTGAYCAGTGCAGGAGGCAGCACTGGGATGGAGGAGCTGCTCCTGCAGCTGCCAGCTCCACGTACCAACTCCATCCGTATTCTCTTCCTCCTAAGGCAGACAGGTTTCCTATCCACTTTCCTTATGAATTTCTATTCTGCTCTTTCCCTCTTTCTGGGCAGTTGGAGAAGTAGAAAGCTCTTTGCCTTCCCGAGGGMCATCTCGGGGTCTGTCACTTATTTTGAGCTGGTTTAGGACTTGGTAGCTGTTTGGTGCTGCCGCATCTTTCCCATCCTTTTTCTCCTTGTTAAGAGCTATTTTTTCAGACAACTTTTGTGCCAGACTAGTCTGTCTTCCTTCAGCAGCAGCAGTGGGGTTTTTTTTTGCTCGAGTGACTGTTTTCCATGGKGTTCTGGGTGGTAACTCTGCTTGTTCCCAGCCTGCAGCCTGGGAAAGTTGTGAGCCGGGACCGTCGTTATCACCGCCTGTCTGTGGAGTTGAGAAGACAATACTGTAACAGTTCACATGGCCAAAGATATCTCCGCAGTGATAAGATCTAAGAAACACTGGAGAAAAGAAATATATTTGTCGGTTTTTCTTTCTTTCTTTTTTTTTTTTAAGGGAAAATTAAGGCTTTATCTCTTCTCATTGTTCGATAGTGAGAGCTTTGTTAGTGCCAGGAATATGTGGCTTCTTCCCCTTTGCTGGTTCTTCCTCATTTTGCCTTAAAAAGTAGACAAATGTACCCTGATATTATAATCAGTTTTTAATAATATGGATCCTGTCCTCTGGCCTGGAAATGGGAGAGATCAGGGTGCAACATAGAGAAATTTAAAATTTTAGAGGGGAGATGGCAGATGGAATTTAGAGACTGAATTTTGTCTGTGTCAAAGACATAGGTCTCCTATTAGACATGTGACKTTTTATATACCATATACCTCCTGCTAATAAGGTTTATTGAGCTGTAATTACTCCGATAAGATTCGCTGGCATTGGCATTTAGGTCACTAAAAAAACTAAGGAATACTGAGGAGTTATGTCATCTGGTGACTTGCTGAAACACAACCGTGTAAAATATTTAAGTAAGGCTCCAGGAAAATTCACCCAGGGATTCCAGACGTAATGCTTTATTTTCTTTTGCATGGCTTCATTTACGCAAACCTGCTCTGCTTGGGTTTCTTCAGTTTTCTTTCAGCCTCACAAAAATGTTAAAACTGCTGCTGAAACTCTCACGGAGGGCTTRGAATCTATTTTTGTCGGTTGGTTAAATCAAGACATGTATATTATGGTATATTGACAAAAAAAGTAAAGTACAGTAGTGACTTTCTGCTCTTTCGGCCYGAAGTGTGAAAATGCAAAGCCGGGGAACTGAAAGAAATCCTGTGTACTCTGGGTTGTCATGTTAATTAAATAAACAGCCAGAACAGTGACCCTGTGTATGAAATGTGTTTTGAGAAGCTTGTTGGGGGTTGGAGGGGAAAAACAGTGACACATGATGTTTTGGACGTTAACTGTGACATTTGTATGAATTTGTCCTAATCTGCTGGTAGTGTTCTTACATTCCAACTGTTTTTTATGGGAGACTGAGGCATAGCTGTGTGTTTGCACATAGAAGGAATATTGCATGGACTTTTTTCTTTGAAAAGTGATATTTAAAAAAAATAATCTCAGCCTGGAAGTGAAAAGGTTGCTGGGTTCTGGTGGCTGCAAACCGCAGGGCTTGGAGTTGGGGGTGAGCTGATTTGGGAATGAAAAGAACACTGCTGCAATTAAGGCTTTGAGCCAGTTGCTGTGATTKACTTAGGTAATCTGATGGGAGACGCATATCCCTTGAGAGATAAGGAAAGAAATGTATAGATTCAGATAACAAAGTGGAAGTCGTGTTTTACTTTGTGCATGGCTTTAAATTTTTTTTTCCTCTGCTTGCTTTTGAAGAAGTTTTATTTTTTCTTTTTTTTTTTGTATGGATTACCAAACACTTTCCTCAAAGTCTCTTCTGTATTAGTGAGGGTGACGCTCAAAGAAACACCTCTTATTTGGACTTAATAGTTTTTCAGATTTTGGGAGGAAGGTGGTGGGTTAGTTTTTCTTTTTTTTTTTCTTTTGTTTTACCTTGCTTGTTTGTTTGGGAGTTTTTGTTTGTGCGTGTTTGTGGGGCTTTTTTATTTGTTAGTCCGTGGGTTTTTTTTCTGTGCTCAAGTTGTCCTGCTCCAAGTCCCGCTGCGACTTTTGCTCCAAGCCCTGCTGCAAGCGGCAGCATCAGCTCTTTGCACGGGGAGTRATAAAAACAACAATTAAACGCGACGTCTGCCCGAGTTTGAAGCTGTGGGCGGGACATCGGCGCTTTCCTTTCTGGACTGGGGAGATGGTGGGGAAGGGGAGGCGCCCCTTTATCAAGCTTTGGCTTCTTTATTTATTTATTTATTTATTCATTTATTTATTCATTTATTTATTTATTTTAAAGGAAGGGTTTGAGCCGCTTTTCTCCTCCCTGTGTGTGGGTGTGTGTGATTGTGGCGAGCCTTTCCTGATGGTGCTGATGATGGTGATGATGGTGATGGTGATTGAAGGCGGTGCCGGCGCTGCCGGGCGCGTCCTCCTAGAGGGCACGAGTGCCCCTGCGTCGGCCGAACCGGGCACAAACCTCATCCACAAAAATCTGTCCGTGGTCCTTAACTCCGCCCGTGCCGGGATCTGCTCCGGGGCCGCCGTCCCAGCCGCGTCCCTGGCTTCCCTCTCCCCCCGCGGTTCCGAGCCGGGAGCTGGGCCCGGCTCATCCCGGTGGGCCCTTCCCGACGCGGAATGTGCACCTCAGGGCTCTGTGTGACCATTTGTGAATAAAATGGGAAATTCCAGGTGAAAAGTGCAACAGCAGAACATCCCTCCCTCGTCCCTGCCCTGGGGAGGCCGCAGCTGGGGCTCCGTGTCCCATTCTGGGCTTCACAGGCCGAGAAAGAGAAGGAGCTGCTGGAGAAGGCTCAGGGCAGGGCTGTGGAGGTGATCAGGGCACTGGAGCATCTCTCCTGTGAGGAAAGGCTGGGAAAGCTGGGCCTGTTTATCCTGGAGGAAGGATGACTGAGAGGGGATCTGATCAATGCATGCACACATCTGAGATGTGGGTGCCAGAGCGCGGGGCCGGGCTCTCCTCAGGGGTGCCCAGGACAAGGGGCACAGACTGGAACACGGCCAGTCCCACTGAATGTGGGGAAAAAGTTCTGTGAGAGTGACTCAGCACTGCAGCAACACTGCCCAGAGAGGCTGTGGAACCTCCTCTGGAGAGGTTCAAAACCTGCCTGGCCACCACCCTGTGCCACCTGCTCTGGGTGACCCCAGGAACTGCATCCACAGAGGGGTTGGACTTGGTGACCTCCAGAGGTGATGCCCAACTTTCTGTGGTTCTGTGTAATGCGCTGATGAGAAAAATGGTCCTTCCTTGCTGTTGAACACGGCAGATGGATGGATGTTTTCATAAAAAGGAAATTATGCAGCACAGGGAAGGTGCTGTGGTGGTTATGAGGGTTTGGTCAGTGAAATGCCATTGTCAATTTTTGAACCTGGCAAGAAAAGGATTTTGTGTCAGCTGACAGTGCTGGTCGCTGGAAAGATTTTATGTTTGTGAGGGTTTATGATGAGTTTGGGTTAGTTGAAGGCATGCTGTTGAGTGCTGTATCAAGTTTTGGTCAGGCATACAGAACAATTAGGTCCACAGACAGCCCAAACTTCTGAGCCTTATCTAAGAAGAGACTGAAAATCTGTGTAAAAACAGATCTGGCTGAGGGGTATTGACGAGGTATTTGCCTAAAATAAAAGAATAGAAAGGAATTTTGGGGAAAAAAAAAAAGGAAAAACCACCCCCAACCTCAAACAAATCTCCCTCCAAACCTTTTATTTTTAAACTGCTGTAAAGAAGATTGTATGAGATAGAAATATACACKGATCGTGGAAAATATGGGCATGTCACAAGGTATAAATGAAGCTCTTCCAGCTTAGACATTTATATTTAATATCTATTGAAGTGTACAGGTTTCTGATGCCAAACAGGTTGAGGATTACAAATACTGGCTTTTTTTTTTAATCTGATACTACTTAGAGAGAAAGTTCTGAGTTGCTCACTCTGTGTGATTTTGTGACTCTGCTGCTTCGTCTGAAGTGCCTACTGACTGGGACCTATCAGTGCATGACTCTGGATTTYTACTGCAATTAACTACTGAAAAAAAATGAGGGAGAAGATATTTATGAGCATCAGTACAGCTAAAGGCTCTCCTTCTGCCCCTGCACAAGGCTGGAAAATTACAAAACCTCCACATATCAGAAATAGCTCAGAGCATAGCTGAGGCCTCCTTGGCTAACACCCCCAATCCACCAGTGAAATATGTGGGGTTAAAGTGGTTTATTTGACTTTTGTGTTTTGTAGGTTGCTGAAGTTGGCTTTGTTTTTCAGTAAGATTTATGCTTTGGTTTGAATTTTAAAATTAAATGAAATTACRTTCTGCGTCATTTTGTTGGGGTTTTTTTAAATGGGATTTTTGTCTGGCTTAGTCTTCAGGAGTGGTGCTTTTCAAATATCCTCATGATGCTTTTTCTGATGGTTGCTGAAGTCCTGAGGCACACCCTGCTGATGGTTTRAAAAAGCAGCCCTTCCTCTCAGGCTGGTTGGTCCTCTTAGAAATATCTCAGCTTCATTAAAATCTGTGTGAAATAGATATATTTATATGATATATATTTATATGATGCCTGCTGGACAATTACTGCTGTGTTTTGARGATCAAATCACTGTTGAGTTTATTTTTTGTTTTAAAACAAGCTTCTTGTTTCTGATTGTCTTTGAGTAAATTGTATCACTGTAGGGGAAAAATTATTACTGAACTTCAGAACTGAACATTACTTATTCTGAGCAGCATCCTTCTGACTGATTTTTGAGTAAATTCGTCCATAAGCACAGTTAGGAAATGAATTCCAGACAGGGAAAGAATTGAGTATTGGAGTGGTGGAGGTTAATTATTTTTTGAACTATTGCACTCCCAGCAGGTTGGTGATACCTTGCTGGTATCTCTGTGTGCTGGAGTTGCTGCCAGGGCACCAGCAACAATCTGAATTACTCCTCACCCTGGAGTACAGATACTTTTGAGTCTCTTGCACTTAGTTTTCCTGTATGGTGTAAAATAAACCCATTGTGTGTTTGTTGTTTATTACCATAAAGGAGAGGCAGAGCATTAATCTGTTTTGTTACCGATGTTACATAAAAAGATTGATTCTTCAAATACACACACCCCAAATTTACCTTCAAATGAGGCTGTGGGATTGCTGGAGGGTTTCCTCTACAAACCCACCCCCAGTGCAGCTACCAATATTTCTGTATTGGTAATGCTAAAATCCTTCCCCAAAAACTCACTTTTGAATGGCAGAGAGCTGTTGGATGCTGCACTGAATTCCCTGGTGCATTTCTCTTCAGCTGTGCTGGTGATGCTGACTGCAGGTGACTCTTGGCAAAGTCTGATCACTGTGTTTTGTGTTGATAAGGAACTTCARTGTGTTTGGGTGCACCTCTAATTGCAAGATAACTGAGGAGGTATTTTTCATGTGGCTGGAGTTTTAGTTGGAAGCTGTCCCTGGGATTATTGTTACAGGAATACTTGTGCTCTGAGGCAGTCTTGCCTCTTTACTGTTGTGAGACAATGAATACCTTCACCTTCTCATTCAGTGATATTTCAAAATTCATATTGTACAAGTGAAGGTTTGTTAAAAATGGTATTTTTCTTCAATTSTTTTTGTAAAGGTTATTAATCATCTCCTCCTGCCTCTGCTACTTCCAGTGGTAATTGAGTGTGCTCAGCCTTCCCAGGGTAACAGGATGATCCTTTAAGTTCAGTCCTTGGTGCAGAAGGAGTTGTGTTCACATCCTAAAATCCAAAGAGAGCTTTTTAATTTATCTCTTTTTTTTTTGACACCTAACGATTCTTTTTCTTATTTTAAAGAAAGTAATTCAAAGGTGACATTCATTATGCTGCTGAAATTGTGACCTGACACCTTTTAGCGTGTTTTTATAGCTGTATGTACACACTTATAGATATTTATGTATTTATTCATATTTGTAGGTATGCATGCATGCAAATTAGGATTGTGCAGTCGAGAGGGATGGAATTGTTTGCTTKACTCTGACAGCACAGTCAGCAAGCCTGAGTTACATATGACAGGGCTCTCTCTGGATATTAAATYGTATTTTCTGATGTTTCCACAAGCAAGCTTGTTTATTAATATGACAGCTTTAGTAACTGTTGCTTGACTTTTGACTCTCTATAATTGAAATATTTCTTCTTCTTTCTTGATTTGCAAATGTGTGCCAAGTCGTGCAGTTATTTGTTAGTTATTTGTGAACACTTGAGTGGTGATTTTGATCAACAAATAAACACTTATGCCTTACAAATGATACATTCCAGTGTTGAATTTGGAAATTAGTGCCTCAGGTCTGTTCTAGAGGTGCGGAGCCATGAAGGTGCTTTCCATGGTGTCCCTGGTGCCTGGCCTGACTTGCTGCTGCCTTTGGCTGTGATGTGGAGCACAGGACTGGCTGGGCAGGAGCAGCTGATMAGGTCCCAGTGCAGCCTGAACTGGAGCCATTCTTGTGGGCATAAATAAGGGGTTGTTCAGTGTGSAGCTCTGGCTGGTGGGAAGTATGATAAGACCAGGTGAAAGAAATAGGTGAATTGTATTTTTACAGATAAGCACAATGAGTTTTACCTGCTAAAACTCTGTTATGTTGTTGCTTCTATGTATCTATTCTCTGGGAAGCTGTGGACTAGTTTATATTTGTAATTTATTAAAATAGTTCCCTGACATTCACTGCATTTCTGTTGGTTCTCAATTCTGTGTGAACTGAAATGTTTCAAGATAATTCATGTGCCATTACCGAGATTGTTTCTTTTTTTAAGACCAGCTTAATGTGTCTGCAAGTGCCATTCTTAAATGCAGTCCTAATTGTCTGCTGATTACACAAAACTGCATATGAATAAACATTTTCTGTTAAAGGATTTAATGCTGTACTTCGTGTGAGGGGTGGAACTGTGAGGATAGTTTGGAAATTAAAAGGGGGAAAAGAGTGGAAATGGAACCTGAACCTTTCTTTTCTGCTTTTTGAGGCATTTCCTGTTACTTGTGGAGAAGCAGGCAGGTATATCCACAGGTGTGGACAATTTCATCATTTCAGGCAGCACAGGCTCTGCTCATGCCTCATTGCAGAGCCCATAGTAAGAAATCTGCTCAGTGGCAAAGAGAAATATTGTCTGTGCCTCAYTGGGACTGAAAACTGACTCCTGGGCCACAGAATCCAGAATGCTGGTTCCTGCTGAGCCTGCTGTGTTGGTGTCAAGCAGGGTCATAGRGGAGCATGGGGTAATAGTGCAGCAATTAGAGGCACTGGGGTGCCAGCACTAAATCACAGATTCCAGCTGAAATTCCGCTTGAGGATCCAAGCCTGTCGCTTCCTCTTGGCGAGGCACCTTTGGAATCAGAGCCAGCTCATAGGAAATATGAGGAACCAGGGCTTAACTGAAATTGAGGACATCTAAACCTGGCTTTCTGGATACATCTGTTGTGGTGAGACACAGAGAGAGAGATGGCAAACACAAATGTTTCTTGGAGAGCTCTTGAGCATTTTTAAGCAGAGCAGTAAAGACAGATTGTCTGCCCCCTTCCTCTCAAAGCTATCCAATCTTTATTTCAGCTTTCTCTTCTGCTGTGTGTGGTGTATAAATCTAGTCCTAAAATGTGTGATGTTCTTACTCAGGGTTGATGGATAGTATGAACTTTTAATAATAGTGACTGAGGCACAGTTTCAATGGTTTTCATGACAACATTTTAGCTTGGATCTAGAATTTTCCTTTCCTTTTGTACTATGAGTAGATGGACAAGAAGATCCTTAAGATTAACCTTAAGACTTTTTGGCTTGGACTGTGATCTGCCACTYGAGCAGACATTTTGGAAATCCAAAATTTTAAATTCTGGATATTTATCATGTCAGCATGCCCTGGACATGCTGTCATGTTTAGATCTTATTTTTCTTTTGGAAACTGCAATTTATCTGTGTTTAAAATATGGTAGCATTCTTCCAGTTGCAATAATATGTGCTTATTTTGTGTTCTGATCTGCTTCTTGTATTGTCTCAGATGAAAGTGGCTATGTGATGCTGAGAAAAACGTGGATTTTTAAGATGAAGTCATTGTATTGCAAAATTTACTGATATGCACTTAAAAAAACCCAGCCCAAAAATCCTCTAATAGTGGGAGCAGTGACAAAGCAGCTTCCTTTGCTGTCATTCAGTGCACTCATGAGAACTTGGCCTGGGGGGGCTCTGGTTATTTGGTTAAGGTCTTTGGAACTGAGATGAAAGTAACAATCAGATTGTCTTAATCATTTATAATAGCAGGTTAAGGGGATGGGAACTTTAGGGGGAAACTTGATAGGCCAGGGAGTATCTTTCCTGTGATCTTAATGCATTGCTATCTGAAACAGTGAGTCAGTGCTTGTAAGCATAATTATGTCATACACTAGCTTTTGAATGCTTGAATCTGCAATGGCAGATGTTTTTAATGAAATTTTAGATATCTGGCTTAGCTGTTTGCAGGTTTGTTTTCTTTTTCTGTGTGTTTATTTAATAAAAAGCAAACATAAAAGTAATGTCATGATATTGATGGGCACATGCTTTGGGTTAACAACTTCCTCTGGATGGTCAAATGTTCTTTTTTGATCTAGGAATGCTTACATCAATGAGCTGATTATTCCTGCCTCATTCCCTATCTTCTAGTCCAGCAAATCTGACCCCCCCCCCTTTCCTCTCTTGTGAAARACAGGCCAAACAACTCAAGGATGGGCTTTGGTTCTGCTTCTAGATATTAGGAAAGGTGAATTAGATTTACTTGATGCTTGTCTGTGAATGACCACCCAAGAATGACTGCAGTTTTGTCTGGTGAGGTTTTTTTTTTTCCTTAGCTCATCTCACTTCTTTCCCTTTAACCAGCATCTGGTGATTTTTTGTTTGGTTGGTTGGTTTTTGGTTTTGTCTTTGCTTTGCTTTTGGTTTTGTCTTTGCTTTGCTTTTGGTTTTGTTTGTTTTGGGGTTGGGGGGATGTTGTGTGTTTGTTGAATCAGAGAGATCCTTCACCCATGGGTGTCAGTCTGTGAAGATGGTACCTCAGGTTTTAAGGGATGATAGAGTTACCTGGCTCTAAATGCAAAAGCTTGAATGCAAAAATTCCCTGATGCCGTGGAGGAAATTTCCATAGATCAAAGACAGGCTTGCTCTGGTCATAGTAAGTGAAAGGAAATTGGGAAGGCAATTTCAGATGAGCACAGGTAAAATTTCCCAGCAGTGGATGAAGTCTGTCCCAACAATGAGTATTAACTGGAGAAAGATGCTCGCTGTTTTTTCATTTGTTAACACCAAATCAAGAGATGCATTTAGGTGATTACTGCTGTTGTTTCAGCTCTCCCCCTCTGAATTCTAATGCTGGATATATCTATTGTTTAATCCTTTGCCCCTCCACAGGGTTGTGGTGGCCTTTCACCTYCTGGGCCTGTTTGTTCTGAGCAGTGGCTGGAGCGATGCTGTGGCTCCGGTGACATCACAAACATTTGTGTTGGCAGCTCTTCCTCGTGGAGGACTCTGAAGTCTGACAGTGGTGAAGATGACTAAGTAGAGACAGATTTATGTGGAAATCTTATTAATACCCATAAAAGAGGGAATGAAGGCATAAGAAATTTGGCTCCAAAGAAACAACCAAAAAATGCTCTGTTCTTAGAAACATTTGGCATGGCTCCATCATGCCTTTTGTGGGAACTGGTTCTTTGTCTGGCCTAATCTAGACTTTTTTTTTTTTTTTTTTTACAAAGATTACTAAAGACTTCCACTTTTCCCAAACTTTCTCACAGTAGAATGAAATTAATTTTCACTTTGGTAATGCACTAATCAGTTAATTATTTTAAAGACAATGAAACACAGATGTCTCCCCTCGTTGCTCAGCAAAGATTTAATGGTAGCCTTGCTGTGAGATCTTTCACTGCCTCCAAATGTCCATAGATATTACATGGTGCTCATAATCAAAGCAGTTTACAAAGAAGGGGAAATAATTTTCACTTACAGTGTGTGAGGGCTGGAAARAAGCTGTATCAGAGATGTGAAATCATAATTCAGTTTCTTTCATAGCATGTTTGGTACCAGCCTTGGGAGAGGAATTTATGATGTTCAGTGTGTGCTAAGGCTCATGCTCTTGTCTCTGCAGCTGCAGTAATCATCTTCATTTATGGCATAATCTACAGTATGTACAGAAATGTGTTATAAACAAAATTACCTGCATGTGCTCGTTGCATGTGGGTAGAGCTTTTTTGTCTTRGAAATAATTTCCAGTATGTTGTTCCTGTTGAATGTGTGATTGAAAAAAGTTCTGATTTGCTTTTAGCTATTACTGTGATGACCTGGGCATGTTGTTCATTGAGACACTGTGTTTTAGATCTTTAACTGATCCATGTACCAGCAAGTGTCTTGTACTTTTTCCATGTGTGTGTTATTTTTCCCAGCAAGCATGATATTCCAAGCTCWCTCCTGATGTGACCACATACTGCTTTGAAATAGGAAGCAATAAATTAGCTTTTATGGCTGGCTTATGAGCAAGATCTTATTCTTTATTTGTTTACCTCTGCTTCTTGGATGTGTGTAGTTTTTAGGCCTGCTGTTAGCACTGCTACTGAAATAGTTACCATTTCAGAACATCAAAGCAGCAATGAAATGAAGAAGAAAACAGAAAAAAATTCCTATCTGGATGAGAAGATGATTTATATCTTCTGTTTGCCAAGGTAAAAATGKTCACCATGAGCTGTTGCTTACAGCCTGGAGAGACAGCTCACATCCACTGCTCTTAGGTTGTTGTCCCTCATCTGGAGGTGGTGGAAAGCATTCTGCATTGGGCTGTAGAGGGAATTGATATCCTGCAAATGGCTTGTTGGCCAGGGAGTGAAATTGTTATTTTGGATTTGAAGTCCCAGGGCTGTGGCGTTGTGATGATAGCAATGTGCTCCTCAGGTTCCTGAGATGGATAGTTCTTTCTGTAAGTTTTGGTAAGATTGCAGAGCTTCCATCCTCACCAATTCTCTACTTCTGTTCCTGCAGTTTTTTGTCATTTGTGAGAGCAGTAATGCTGCCAGAAAATGTTTCCTCAGGCCAGTGGGTTTTATCATTAAGTGGCTTTGTCAGATGCTTCCACACAGAGCTGCCAGCAYTGAAGTCTTTTATTTCTTTGGTGTTTGAATATTGAGTGGCAAATCAGTGTCCCCTCTGCTAATCTTGCTTAGCATYTGTATTGGTCTTCTTACTTTTAGAGCACCCTGCAGACTCCTGGCTTGGCCTTCTGAGGTGTGTCATGGATTCAGCTTGGCTGAACTGGGTRGGCAATAAGGCATCTCCCAGCAATGAATATGCTGACAGATTAATCCTGTGTTGACTTTTATATTAAATAGTGTTGTGGAAAAGCCTTAGRAATCAGTGTTACTTCTTGCTTGGGTCAGAGACACAGTTGGAAGCCGTGTTCTGAAATTGTTAGCTCTGACCTGCTGTCTTCTGAGTTAGGCTTGTCCTGTGTCTCTGTGGGATTCTTGGAAGCTGAGGGGGAGGGAAAGCATTGAGAGCTCTTTGTGTTGGGTGTAATGTRTCTTGTTGGCCTTACTTGAGGTAAATGACATATTAAGGCAGAAGAGGTGAATCAGTTCCGTGCTCTTCTGTCCCATCTTCTCCCTTGCTTCAGCTGTGTGATCTGCCTGAGACCAGCTGGCGTGGGCTGGTGTAAAATCCATGGGCAGATGTATTTGGATGGAATTCAGTTTGAAGGGAAGCGTGGTTCTGAGTGTTCCCTTGTTTGCCATGGAGGCCGAGTGCATCACATCCGGTCTTGGCTGGATGAAGCCTGGAAGTCCAGAGTTCCCTTGGAATTCTTCTCGTACTTTACAGCTCCTCCCTGCTTTTTATAGGCAAACAACATTCTTTGAGAGGCCTGGAGGGCGGAAATGGCTATGAACAAAACCCATATCTTTTCTGATATGTCAGAAGATAGGAGAAAAGAATGGTGTGCTCCATGTCTGCTGGCAGCTGATTTCTTTTCATCCCATTTATTTTGGAGAAGAAAAAAGCTTGGTTGGATATTGGGGAAAACTTTCCTATGAGTAGTAGTAGTAAAGTTCTGCAACGAGCTGTGTAGGGAAATTTCATCTGTGTGCATTAAAGGTTCTTTTAGAACAGCATTTTAGGTATTTTTTCCAAGTGGATCTAGATGCCTTTTCTTAGAGAAAGCCATAGTTGTTGCTGCATCTGCTTGTGGGCTGTGCCCCCCAGCTGCTGGCCAGAACCCTCCTGCAGTGCCAGCTGATCTGTTTGGTGCAGACCCAACCAGAAATCCCCGTTTATGTTCCAGKCAGTGCCCAAAGTGGGGTGTTAATCCTACCCCAGAGCCAGGAGCTTGCAGCCTAGCTGCCTGCCCTTAYAGACGGGATTCCTGAAGAGCAGATCAGATTTCTTGTGCCTCTTCTGCTGTTGCCCTTCTCTGWCTCGGGAGGTGCTGTGTTATTTAGTTTGTGTTATCAAGTCCTGATGGGTGGCAGACTCTTTTTCCCCCCCCCTCTTTTCTTCCCTGTAAATGACAGTGCTCAGGTTCCAGGTAGGCTCCTAATTGCTCTTCCCTCTGGCCCGGCTACAAGCGGATTTATCAAGTCCACTTGTTAACTTAATGCTTTTATGGCTGCCAAGAGAGCGCTGCATGGCCTGAGTGAGATGGAGYGGCCGGGGTTTGTTAGACTTTGTGTGTGGGGAGGTTTCCTAGCAGCCAGATAAGGGACAGCAGTTTGAAGGGCACAGCAGCACCCTGTCACCCTGGCTCACGTGAGGGAGCAGCGCTGGGCTTGGGAGAGCTCCCATGGGAGGATGGGTGTGTGTAGGGTACAGTGTGTTCTGTGCCCTGCTGCCCAGCTGAGCAGTTATTATCTGCTTGGGGTTTTCATGCTTGTTGTCATTCCATGCTGGTTTGGTTTGTTTTGGGGTGTTTTTTTGGTTTTGKTTTTGKTTTTTGGGGTTTTTTKGTGTCATTTCGCTCTGAAYTAGCTGGATGGTTCTCAAAGGCTGTTRAAAATCTCAGCGTGGCAGCTGAAAAATTGCCTGATGAACTCCAGGAGATAACTTTTCCTAGGGGAGATCTCTGAATGCACTGACTGTCAGCAGGAATAGGTCAGATGCCTCCAGGTAACTCTCTGGGAAGGGAGTCTTGTTCTCTACCTGCTTTGTTAAGAACTAAGGAGCTGGTTAGTGGGACCTGTCTTTTATGGTTGTGCTAAATCCTCTTAAAGAAAGCAAATAACTCTCTCATTCATGCTGCTCTGCTCAGCACAGAAATAAAGCAGCTGTTGTGACTGTCAGGGGCTTTAAGAAAGACTTGAAATTGGAGAGAATTTCCACTTGATCAGTTGATGAAACTCAGTGGGCTGTGGCAGCGCAGTTTTATCTCCATTTTCTCCTTGGAGTCTGAGAAATAAGTTGAATTTGGGCCTGACAGCTAGTTCAGAGTTGCRTTTAAAGGGGTTAGGAGACACCTGGGGGAGATAAGCTTTAACAAGAACTAAGATTTTCATAGTTTCCTTGTAAGTCAAATGATTAAAAATATGTGAGGTGTGGTGTATCAAACTTGAAGAATAAATCCCTTCCTTCCTATGCTGGATTCCAGCATTCAGCAGTGGAAATATTGAGGAATGTTATTTGGAACGGATGCCAACCATATTGGTGGCCCTAAAATACTTGGTTAAAACTACTCACAGAGCCTTTTATAGCTTTGAAATTGCAAAATTGAATAGCTCTGAATTACACTAAAGCTTCTTCAGATGTCTTACCTTTCTTCTCTTGAACTGGGGAAGCAGAAAGAAAAAAAAAAAAAACAAAAAACCCAGAACCAAACAGTCAGCACTGCTCAGACTTTTGCTTTTCTTATTCTGGCCCTTCCACTTGTGAGCCTGAAGTGGGTGCAGGGACATTGCTTGAGTTACCTCCTCAACACCTCTGTGTTTCTCCAAGCATGGGGATTGTGAAGCATCCCTGGGATGCTGGGCTCACCAGGGGGAGAGCAGGGTCACACTGTGAGCTCAGGAGTGCAAATCACACGTTTCAGGAGCAGAACAAATGTTACTTAGGGAACCTGATTGCAAGCCAGAAGTGTTTATATATGGAATAAGTATATTATGAGTGTTTTTAATTGATGTGTGGGTACATGCAGACCTATTAATAGATGGAAATARGGAGAGGGAAGAGAGGAAATAAAGCAGCACAGCTGTGATTTATCAAGATTGACATGAAAACAAATATTATTCTAGTGATCAGAGGAAATTCTTTGTAAAGCATGTACAAGAAAGGTATTTTAACCCACCTCAACGATTTCCTGCCYGACTATATCCAAAGAAAATCAGACAGACTTCTTCCCCTGCCCCCCACTAAGGGTCACTTGAAAATTATTGTTTCTCCCCTCCTCCACTTCTCCTGACATTGGCCTTTTTGTTTGCTTCAGATGAAAAATGGTCAAGCACCATAAGCAACCAGAGACATGGGGATAAGTGGTTTAGATGAGATCACATGGAAAACGCTTGGTGAACCCAGAGGTGGAATTTTTCTCTTAAAAAGTTGCAGGTTTCATCTTGCCAAATTTCATCTGCCTGAGGGCAACACTTCACTTCGGACCCTGCAAGTCCCTRAATCTCTCTAGCATTCAATTATTTATTTTTTTGTTTTAGAAAGGATTTTTTTTGACCTCTGTTCAATACCATTCCTGCTTCACTTTTATTGAAAAAAAAAAACCAAAAAACTTTTTTATGGGAAAAATGAAAAAAAAAAAAAAAAAAAAAAAAAAGAAGGGATAAGAAAGGAAAACCCTACTTAATTGGATGTTCTGCTTTCTGCTACCCAGAGAMGTTTCCCATTTCTCATTGGCAAAAAGACTTTGAATGCCTTGTGCTCATAAGTCTTCCCCCTCGATGTGTATCGCAAACCACAAACACACCATTTGTCTGCAGGGAATTATATTAATAATTTGAAGAGTGACTAGGAATAAAAACAAATCTGGTTAACATCATCCATGACCTGACTTGATTAAAAATAATTTCCCCCTTGAAAAACTATTCCAAATGCTGTTTCTGAATGAAAGTTTAGGTAATAACAGTGGCTGATAATACAGGACAGAAAAGGATTTGCAAGAAGCATAACCTCGAGCTGCCTTCTAGGCTGTACTGAGCACATAGATTGGAAAAGAATGATAGATGAGGACTAAATAAAAGACTTCTGGCTGGGGCTTTTCATGTTTTTTCTTCTGTGATCTTAATACTTAATGATGAGATTTATGTTTTCAAACATAGCTTTATCTTCTAAATATATTGTAGAAGGCTTAATTGTGGAGAGAGGGGAAAAAGTGAGGGACTGTTTCTGTAGTGTTGAAATGCAGCTTTAGCTTCAGCATTTAAGGAGCCAGAGGTTTCTGCAGGAGTTTGAGCTTCAGGGGCATTTTCAKCTGCGTCACAGGTGATCTGGTCTCATGGGCAGCCCAAGGCATTTCTTTGAGTCCTCCTCAGATAATTGAAAGCACATTTCAAAGGCATAGAGCTATTGGCCTTTATTCCCTGGGTACAGCAGCACACAGTTCCACACGTGGGCAGAGTCCCTGTGAGCACGGTGTGAAAGCAGCCCTTGAAGCACCCCAGATATCCAAGCTGGGTGCAAGGAGGACAGGGAGGGAAAAGAGCTCAGTGAGTTGCCTGTGTAGGAGTGGGAGTCAGCATGAAGGTAAAGGAAATGGGATGTGGGAACAGGTCAGGAAATTGCAGGGAGAGAGGGAATATCCTTGGAGAGCTGCATCAGTAAGGTGCTTTTTATTCAGCTTCCTGTATGGTCTTGGCACTAAACTTCAGGACTTAGGTCTGACACAGCTCTTGCCTGTGCTGGTTTTGGGGGGTTATGTTGAGGTATCTGAGGCTTGCATTATAAATGGAATTATTGTGTCATTTTCCCTATCTTTTGCCCTTATCTGTTTAGATCTTAAATCAGCCCTGGCGTGAAAGACTTCTTGCAGAAGGATATTACAGGGAATAGGCAGTGATAATGGTCAACTTGGGGGCCTCTAATCTCACAGGGAGGTTGCAATTACTGAAAATTACATAAGAAAATACTTCTGGAGAGTGCCATTGCTTTGCAGACATTCAGTGAGCCAAGAAAGAAGAGAGGAATGCGCTTTAGGCCAGGAAGGGTGCAGTCTTAACAGACCAGCAGTTTTCCAGGGACTGTTTCATATAATTCCTTAAAGCCAGCCAGTGGGCCAGCCCTCCTGGGACAGAGCTCAGGCATCTCTCACATGGTGCACAGCCTTGGGGAGGCCTGGAAACCCCACCCTGTGCCAGCCTCACCTGAGACCCTCACAGTCATTCTTGGTTATGTGCTGTGATGCCTTAAGTTTTAGCTTTCTCAGTATCCAGATTCTGTACTGCTTTAGTGTGTAACTCTGAACTCCATGTGAAGTGTTAGCAAGCTCTCCTCACAGTTTGGTTAGATAAAACAATCCTTTTCCAGCCTCACAACCAAGGACTCCGTTGCAGATTCAGGCATAAACAACAGGGAATTGAGGAGAGCAAACTGGGAAGATGGGACTTCATCACCTGAAGCTGTAATTGGGCAATTAACCCCAATATGGAAACGGACCAAACTTACAAAAGTGTGAAAACCTGTGACTCACCATCCATCTTGGGTGTAGCTTGGCCAGGCTCTTGTACTGCCCGAGGTGTATCCTTTGAAGGCCTTCCAATAAATACCTCCTTTATTCCTTTAACACTGTCTAGCCTCTGTTCTAGGCAGCCCCTGAAGGCATCAGCTGGATGCCAGATTGAAACAATCAGCACTAATTCTGAGGCTCTGAAAGGCACAGGGAAACCTCAGCCACACCAGGTTCCAGCATGGGGTTAGTTTGGCAGGTAAGACACAGAAGAATTTATTATTTGTTAAGGAATTAGTCTGTCCTACAACTTTTTTTTTCTTTGTTTTTTTGATATCCAGCTATTCATGCAGTTGCAGACAAAGCACTGCTACATCACTTTGTACCCTACCATCCGTGTGTGGTGAGTACACTTCTTCAAGAAACTCCTGTCAGACTGAGAGAGATTTCAGGGTGTATTTTCCACAGAAAGATTGAAAGAAGTCCTCTTTGTTTCTGCTTCAGGTATAAAACCCCRAAATTCCCCARAATTGCTTGTCTCACATTATCAGGTGAGGCACACAGCTTCTCTCTGTTGTGGCAGTGGGTTATCCTGCTGACACTCCTSCATTTTCCTGCATGAAGGAGATGCTTGTGGGGTTGCCCAAGGCAGCAGTTTGCAGTTGTGCCCGGGGCTGTTCCAGCACAGCTGAAATTGCCATTTCCTGACCYGTGTGGCTGAGCTGGTGGTGTTGCCATGTTCCCAGGGGATTAGCAGCCTGGTGTGTGGGTGCYCTGCTCCTCTGGTGTGGGTGGAAGCAGGAATCTCTGCACAAGCAGGTAACTGTGACTGCAGAGGTAACACCTAGTTCAGTCACCTCAGTTAACTTCGAAGCACAGGGCAAACAAATTTCATGAAATTACTGGATTTTACTCAAAACGCTGCATACAAAGAAGTATTTTATATTCCAGMTGTTTTTAATTGCCTCTATATTTGTAAAAGTGACATTTAATCAAAGTCATTCCAAAGAGATTTTTTGACCCAAACTGAAATTCATTTGGAATGTTTGCATTGGGGAAGGCCCTAGTAAAACTTCATTCTGCTTGATACAAATTATTTATTTCAAGAACATTATAAGCCTATTACTAGATTTTTGCAGAGTTGAAATGTAGGAAAAGGAAGAGGAATAAGCAATATAAGGAGGTCAACAAAAGGGTTGAAATTGATAAATTAGTCTGTATACTGAATTAATCTCTGTTGCTCAAAGAACAAGTGATTTGTACTTCATATATATAGGAACTTTGACATTACTTATTTCATTCAGTTTCTTTGAGATGCAAAAATCAAGCAGCTTCTTTTTTTTTTTTTTCCCTGCTGGGAGAAAGCAAGAGATTCATTAACTCCCATCAGAGGTTCATTACCGCTGGTCTTTCCGCCTTGTATTTAAAAATTAAAAATAGGAGATGARTTTACTAATTGGAAAAGGGGCTTATGTAATTTCAGTGTCTGCACCTTCTGAAATACTGTCTTGACTGTGCAGTAATGTGCTGAATGAAGCAAACTGTAATCACAAACTGGACCATTTGCCACAACAAAATGGGGAAAGGTCTGTGGAATGATTACAGTTGCTGACACATTTACTGGCAATGGGAGATCAACTGTGTTTTTAAAATTAAAAAAAAAGACACTTTATCAAGAGTAGGCATTGGAAGACAGTCCTGCAGAGTCTGGAAAATGGATGTTTGAACAGGAGCTGTGACTGGCAGAATAATGAATCAGCAACATCATCTGTGCTCTTCTCAGGGTGGCAGGTTTCTAGGAACTCAGATAAACTGGATGGTTTTATAACAAAACTGAGATGGTCTCAGACTCCTTGTTATATCTTTGTTTAATCTCTTTGTGCAGTTGAAATAAAGATGCTGGTACCTGTACTGTTTCTTTGAACAAGGCTAACTCTTTAACTTTTCTTCTTGATTTTATAATTTGATGTTTTGTGGTATGKGTGTGTGCTTGGGAACWGTTKCTTAAAAATGAGGACTTTCTTAAAKGATGACCACATAGGTGGATTMTGTTAACAGGGAGTGTTGCTGTGTAGGACAGTGATTTGGGTGGTTTTCACTATGAAGGAAAAATAATTGAGCTTGGTCAAGCAGAAATAAAGAMAATCTGTCTTTGTGTCTCAAAATCATTCTTGTAATGGTTGTATGTGTGATTTAAATCCTCCATAATTAAAGGTGGTTCCTGTGCCATTGCTGTTTGACAGTCCTCAATGGTAGAACCCATAAACCATTGTGTGGCCACCCCAAATGCCAAAACAGCTACAGGCACTGACTGCCCAGCTTTTTGCTGGTCTTTGGTCCTGCAGCTTTGTATTTTGCTGTACTTKGTTTTCTCCTGGCTTGGAATACCTGTGCATGGGACATGTGTAGCTTCTTGAACTGTGATAAGGAGCAGTCATGGGATTGCCCTCTCTAAATCTGTGCATTGTTTTGGAGCACGTGGCTCTTGTGTGGTTTTTTATTTTGGCTTGGTCTTGCTGCCATGGCAGTAAATGCTGGTTTTAACACTGCCTAAACCGAGGGGAATAAACCAGCTGTTCACACCTACCTTGTTGCTGGGGAGGCCTTTGCTGGTTYCTGCAGCCCAGCTCTGCCTGACAGCTGCGTGTTGTGCTGTGTTCGTTCTGTGTTTCTCTTGTGCAGAACAATYCATGTGAGCAGGTCCAGAAGCAAAAAGGGTTTTTTTTTGGTCTGTTTTCCAGTTTCATCTGTTTCAAAGAAACTTTTGCATCTGTCTTTGGGAGAAAGGGTGATGAAGGTGACTGGTGAGGAAGGGACAAACATCTTTCTGTCCAAAGGTAAATAGGTCCAGCAGAGTCTCACTAAGCAAAAGGGTCCTGKGGGTGTTACACTGGTAGAGAGCTCCAGGTAGAGAGGACTTACACCTCATTCCCAGGCTGCACTGGTTTGTTCCAGTGCTGTACAGTATAAAATACTGCTTTTATATTTGGCTTTTCCACTTCTTTGCCCATCTCAGCTGCTGGCACTCCCCAGTGGGGRTGACAGAGCCCTCTGGGCAGCTTGGCTCTCTCTCTTGATCTGAGACRTGCACTGGGGTACCTGAATTAGGCTGGCACATCCCTCACTGGCTGCTTCAGCTGTGTGTGCTTTCAGAAGATTGTCATGTCATTGCTCTGACTTGTGGTACCAGTTTCTTATTTGTGTGTTTGCAGGACAAAAGAAAATATGACTGTTAATGTCACAAGCCTAAGGATGCTCTGGCAGGGGTTATCTTGGAGCCTTGGGTGGCAGATACAGCATCAGAGGAGTTTTCACTTTTTGTTGGTGTTTTTTTTTTTTTGGTTCTCCCTCCTCCCCTTTGGAAAAAGGTTTTCAATAGAAATATGTAAAGTGTGGGGTTTTGGTTTGGGTTTTTTGTTTTTTCCTAAGAAAACTGTGACTTTCCTTGGTTTGCCAGTGTTTGTCCCTTCCTTACCAGTTGCCTTCATCACCCTTTCTCCCAAAGACAGATGCAGAAGTTCCTTTGAAACAGATGAAACTGAAAAACAGACCAGAAAAACCCCTTTCAGCAAGTGTTTTCTGTGAACTTGAACTAAGCAGTAACTCTCTGTTTCTGCCTTCCAGCAGGCTTGTTGCTGTGTTGTTTCATGCCTGGGATGGCTGAGGGTGGAGGTCTGTGGAGCTGCTGTGAAAGGGCCGTGCGTGATAAGAGTGGGAGGCACAGTGTCATAATTAATGCTGTCAGAAAGTGTTGGGGTTTCTTGGTTGTTTTTTTTTTTAATGTGACTAGTGTTGTATTTCCAGCATATTGTATTCATTTTCCTTTTATTGTGGTCTGACAGTACACCCTGAGCTCAAACCRATTTCTTAATCCTGAAAAGGCTCTCAAAGTCAAATCTGGCTGTGGGAGTTAAGGCCTCTAGGAGTTTAGGGCTGCTTCACAGCTGGAAAAAGTTACTTTTTCCATTAAAACAGGAATTAACTGGCTTTAAGGGGCTTATGATCTTTTTTATCTTAAGAAAACTCTTCAGTAATAAGAAAAGCTTAGATTGTGATGGTCTGCTAATCAAAATGAAGATGTCCTGGTTTGTGGTGTTTCCATAGCATTTGGGTGCAATGAAATACTATCAGTGTGAACAGAAACAGGATGAATATTCCTTAATGAATGTCACAGAAGAAAGTTCAGAATTAACTGCATATGTGAACACTTTTGAATCCTTTACTAAGTTTTATTGATTAATTGCATGTTTTAAATGTAATTGCAACAGCAAATTGCTTGAAGGGATCTTGAGTACAGGATTGGTTCTGTCTCCTGTCTACAGCTTTTTGGGAGAAAAATGCTGGCAATCAAATAACCCTGTAACCTCTGGGCTTATTTCTCCTTGCAGRGTTTGTTGTGTGTAATTCCCTTAGGTGACATCTCAGCATCTCTCCAGGTGTTACCAAATTCAGGTGACACATCAGGCTGGAAACACGATGTGTGGACATTTTTGTTACCTCCTCAAGGAAAGCTTTTCCATCCTTATCCTAAAGTGTTCAGTAGCATGGATTTTAAAACATGGTAGTTTGTCTGTTTTTAAAGTTGGCAGATTTTCATTCTGTAACCATAGGATACTAGTATGTACATGTGCTCGGATGGAAGGATTATTTTTTTTAATCTTGCTAGCCCCCCTATCTGTATAAATGCAGACTTGATTTTTGGGGTTTGTGAACATTTTGATATCTGAGCTCTGTTTGCAGCTAAAGGAAAAACAGGATCCTTCCAATACTTGAAAATTGAGATGCATACATGGGTTTGCAAACACAAGTACTGCATGTTCTTCTTTTCTCATCTTCCTGCTGTTATTTTGAYTCATGTGATACAAGTTTTCAGTAGAATGCTGCAAATGTTTATTTCTAGTCCCAGCTAGAATATGAGGTTCTCATTCTCCACAGTTTTTACACCTGCAAGATCTTTCTTGGGGCAGATGGAAATGCTGTTGAAAGTAGAAATTTCATTCCTTGGTGCTGAAAGATAACTTGGTTGCAGCTGCTGGMCTTGCAGGTGTTGAACCATGCAAGTCTAGCACTTGGGAAGACAGAGGCGTTGTAATGATGAACAGTGCTCACCTCCTTGTCAAGTTASCTCTCAGTTCTGTTTAGTTTTGCAGTTCAGCAGGACTTGTGCTCACTGATGCTTTTTTCAGGTAGTTTAAATGTACACGTTGGTGATGAAGGTGTGGGATTCTGAGGGTTGGTGTTGCTCTGGACATCCTGATGGTCTCTCTCCAGACGGAAACTGTTGTTTGCTCCTTTTCTCCTGGAGGAGATGGGCAGGGGAGGCTTTTAGTGCCACCAAGCCTGTCCCTCAGGCTGTAGGAACTAAGGTCACTCCTGGAACTTTGACTTGGGTGTTGCAATTGGTATTTCAGCTGGGAATGAAACCTGTACATATTGCTGTTGTRCTTCTGAGGCAGAGATTGAATGCAGACATTTGCAAGAAGAAATTTCCAAGCAAATCTGGAAGTATAGTTGGGTGGTTACAGGAATTGTCCCAGAAGTCTGTGAGCCAGAGGAGGAAGAAAATAYACACCAGCACTAGAGGAAAGTTTTGAAAGAACCCAGACTGTATTTCCAAACACTATGGCTGTGATATTTGTGAGCTCTCAGACTGTGCTGGTTTTGTCTGGCACGTAGAGTTAATTTTCTTCCGAGTAGCTGGTGTGATTTGTGTTTGGGATTTGTGCTGGAAGCAGTGTTGATAACACAGGGATGCTTTAGTTCTTGCTAAGCAGGATTTACACAAGGCCTTTCCTTCTCCTCACCCCACCCCACCAGTGAGGAGGCTGAGGGTGGACAAGAAGTTTGGAGGGGACACAGCCAGGAGAGCTGACCCCAACTGACCAGAGAGATGTCCCAGACTGTGTGGATCATGCGCAGAATATCAACCAGGAGGAAGGAGGGGGATGTTTGCAGTGATGGTGTTTGTCTTCCCAAGTTGCTATTATGTGTGATGGGGCCCTGCTCTCCTGGGGGTGGTTGAGCACCTGCCTGTCACAGGATGTGGGGAATGAACTCCTTGTTTTGTTTTGCTTGCATGTGTAGTGTTTGCTTTACCTCTTCTAATTGTCATTGTCTCAACCCACGAGTTTTCTCACTTTTACCCTTCTGGTTCTCTTACCCATCTCAGCAGRGGACAGTGAGTGACTGGGCTTTAATCAACACAGTCCTTTTGAGCACCCAAACTATCCCAGCCAAAACCAGCACAGCCCCTGAGCAGGTTTTCCCAAGGAAAGAGTGGCAAAATCTGCTTGGAGCCAACCTGCTTTGCTAACTTACCTGGTGGGTGTTTCTCTCCCACACTTTTTTCCTTCCCTCCATGATCTGCTGTTACAGGTTTTCCCACATGAAGAACACCTCTTGGACCTGCTTTAGTGTTGCTCCTTTGATGCCAACAGTTGCAGGATTCTAAGATTCTAAGATTCTGTGTTTCCTCTGTTGCTCAGCACACTGCAGACACACTCCATCCCGCTGTTCACCTTCATCAGTGAAACGTCCTGCTCTCTCTGCTTTTGCACTTTGATGCTTTGTCCAAATGGAAAGAGTAAGGGAATGGAAGTGGAGCTCTTTATACCTCTGCCATCATTCTCTTCTCTCCTCTGTATAGGAGAGAATGTGCTATTTGGTTGTCTAAATTGCTTGCTTAAGTTTTATGCTGCTGCTACTACCACTGTTTGGAATACCACGACTCCTGGCTTTGTGTTAGCCCCCTTCATGGAATTTACCCATATTTCTGTTCAGCAARTGTCCTGGCTGTGTGTGTTTTTACTGCCTGTGCCAAATTACTGTTTTCAGAACAGTTTCCCACACAYGTACAGTAGCTGACCAAATGTGAATAGCTGTGTTAGGCATAAATGGGGTTTGTGGAATGCAGAGTTGTAGGTAAGTGTCTTTCTGTTTTCACCCTGCTTCTTTCACTCYCTGACCTGTAAATTCTGACTTGTCATGCACTCAAGAAGCAAGRTGCCACTGAGGTAGTGAAATTGTAGGGTGTAGTGGTAGATAGAATATAATAGCTAAGAAAACATGCAATTTTCCAGCTMTCTTCCTGCTAATTCAGACTGCTTTATTTTTCACTGTATTATGTATTTGACTACAAGGCACTAATTTTATTTGTAGCAAAACGTAGTGGAAGATTTCATTGACTGTCCTAATTTTTCCCAGTTTAAAAGCATCCTGATCTCACCTGTTATTAACAGAAAAAGAGGGTGTGGATGTTACTCAGGGTGTTACTTGTGCTCTCTGTGCTTGTGAGCTTGGACACAAGAATAATGCTGGACAAACACAGGCCCTTTCCTAAAACGAGTTCCCCCTTGCAGATCTGCCCTGTTTTGTGTCTTCTRTGAAATATGAGCATATATATTTTGTTACTTTCTGGGCTCAGAAAGGACATTCCTCTTTTGCTGACAACATGTTCAGCTGTTCCTTAATCTATCCAGGATTCCCCAAAGCCTGGTAATCTGTATTAAGCAATTTCTGGGAAGGGAGTGATCAAATATCTTTGTGAACCTGTGGTTGCACTGCTGGAGGTGCCAGCTCTGTAGCAGGCCATGGTTGTGATAAAAAAAGAGTTTAAAGATTTCATGTTTGATTAAAAAAAAAAAAAATTACAGATGCAAGGATTTGTTGGTTTCCCCCTTAAAAACTTGCAAATGCATTAAATAAGAAATTTAGGTAGGAGTAGATCTGCTTAATACATGAGTGTGGCCAGAGTCAGCCATGGTGACATTACTGCCAACTGATCAAAGGGAGGAGTTTGATATTTAGTAGGACAGGAGTGCAGACATACTGACTCATAAAAATCCTGTAGAGTTTATTATTTTGGGTGTTGCTAAGCATTAAATTTTAGAGAATGTATGTGTGACTAACATTTGATTTGGGGAAGATTTGCTAAGTCAACCAGAAAGAAGGAAAGCAAATTTATAATCTCACATGTCTTTAAACAAGGCTTCAAGTGATGGCAAAAATAGGATGGATGTTATTRCAAGGAGAATTGGTAACTGTTTGTCTTTTGAGATACATAGTTTCCATAAAAGCTGGTGTACTGGTGGGATAGGAAAAGGATGCATCCTGTCAGCTTTAAGAGCTTGCACRTTGAAAAATAATTGGACCTGTCTGAAAAACAAATGCTGTGCTAGATTGAATGATGGAGCCTTCTTCAGCTTCCACAAATGGAGACAGATCTCTGAAYGCTGAGCTGCTGCGTGTCTGTAGGTTGTTCCAGAAATAGTTTTATTCTCCACCTGTACTTGAGAAGGTGGCTGTGTGGGATGGGAGACAGACACCTCATTGCTTGTCCCAGTGTCCCCGTGCTCTCCATGCCACACAGCCACGTGTCAGCTGCTCACACACTCACTTCCAGCTGGCTGGAACCTTGTGGGGACTCTACCCAGCTTCTCCTAATTGAGGCCTTTCCATCTTTATTTCCTCTGGTCGTGGTTTGACACTGGCCAAACACCAGGCACCCAGGAAAGCTGGGTCACCCTCCCCTGCCACAGCTGGGCAGAGCAGAAAATAAATTAAATGAAGAGTTAATGAGTTGAGATAAGGACTGGGAGAAAACACTCCAAGGGCAAAACAGGCTCAACTGAGAGGTGCAAAGTGAGTTTATTATGGTTTTCTTATACCTGCTTCAGGGAGAGAAGTTGTTCCCCTGTGAGACCTTGGGGTCCTTTCCCACAGGAGACCATTCTCCCTGAACTTTCTCCAGTGTGATTCCAATCTCATGAGCAGCAATCCTCCCAAAACTGCTGCAACGTGAGTCCCTCCCATGGGGACACAATCCTCCCAAAACTGCTGCAGTGTGGGTCACTCTTCCACAGGGTGCAGTGCTCCAAGGACAGGCTGCTCCAGCCTGGGAGCAGGGACCCCTCTCTCCACTGGTCTCCCACTGGATCCCCAGGGATTGTGGGTGGCTCTCTGCATCCCTGTGGATCCCTGGGGCTGCAGGGGCGCAGCTGCTTCCCCATGGTCTCACCATGGCCTGCAGAGGAATCTCAGCTCTGGCTCTGGGAGCACCTCCTGCCCCTCCTTCTGCACTGCCCTTTGTGTCCCCACACTGTTTCCCTCACATGTTCTCACCTCCTCCTCTTCTCTGGCTGGAATTAACACTGCACAGTACTTTGATTTGCTCTTCTTAAGTCTGTTATCMCAGAGGTGTTCCCATCATCTCTGGCTGGCCCAGCCCTGGCCAGCAGCCTGTCCATCTTCAGAGCCATCAGGTTTGGCTCTGCTGAGCATGGTGGAAGCTTCCAGCAGCTTCTCACAGCAGCCACTTCTGTGGCCCCCCTGCTACCAAAATCGGGCCATGCAAAAACCAGCACACCTCTGGGGGCTCTTCTGGTTGGCCAAACTTGCTCCAGGACCTGCCCTTGAAGAACTGAAGTTTTAAAAGAGCT
>CADDXX010000837.1:31397-72077 GCA_902810485.1 Alauda arvensis
GCATTTCCCACACTTCTCTATCTGGTTTCCTTGCCAGTGGCTGTCGCGTGAGAGGTTGATACTGCTACACCCAGTCCTGCACAGTTGTGCTGGTGCTGGATGCATTCCAGCTTGTTGAAGGAAATATTATTCTTTTTATCCCTTCCCTGAGGGCAAAAGTCCTTCCGTGGTCCATTTAATTACTGCAGGTCTATTGTGATTGAAATTTCCACTGTGGCAGCGTGTGCCAGGGATTGCAGTGTGGTTTGYTCTGAAGCCTGCACTTTCTGATTTTGCTGGCGTGTTTGGTTGGTCAGGAAGTCATTCCCTCCCCCATTTTTCCCCCCTTCCACTTTTACCGGCATAATTCTGTCAACAGGAGCCCAGGTGCAGCTACGCTTATTCCARGCATGAAAGTCCTCTTGGTGCTGTTGCTAATCCTCCTGCAGAGYCTTCTGCCAAGGTAAGCTGTGCCTTGGCTGGGCCAGTGGCATTTACTGGTATGGCCAAAAGTCAGCCATCAGATCCTGCCCAAGGCCCCGGAGAAGGCACCCAGCTCTTTCCCAGTGTGTGAATAAGATGACTGCAGGGCGTGCTCCAGCCTGGGTTGAGTTTGTTGCTGGAGCCATAACTTGGACAGCCATTCCCTGCTGGACAAAGGGACGTGGGAGGGCTACAGAATCCCCACAGCTGGCCTAGGAAAGGTTGTGGCAGGTGCCATCACGGCTTCTAAAACTTCAGCCTGCATTTCCCTCACCCTGAAGAGGCTGGGAATAGGGAACCAGCCTGCTGAGGAGGCTGCCCCAAAGAGGCTTGTCCCAGAGAGCTGTGCCTGCTGCAGTGCTGGCAGGACCTGGCAGCCCTGTGGGGCTGGCATTGTCGTGGGCTCGCTGTTATCGGTTCCTGAGCGAGCGAGTCACGTCTAGACGGGGCCGTAACAATGTACCATCAATCAGGCTGGGATCTTTCCAGCCTTGCACAGGAAGCCTGGTGCAAAGCAAATGTCCACCAGCGTAATCACAACAAGGYTGTGTTCCCGAGGGCTGCCGTGGGCTGGCTTCTCACTGCCCCACRGAATCTCAGCCTGGTATTGCTTGGAAGGAAGTTGAATGTTTTTTTGTGTTTGCGTCAAGTAAATAACTTCTCACTGAATGCTGGGAATTTGCATTTTGCAAGCTTGAATTTATAAGGGAGAGGGATGCATTGAGGGCTCCAGCACCTTCATTTTCTATTGCAGTACTGGCATCCCTCCAGTTTTCAGTGCAGTGTCCATAATTTCCAGACAGAGGTCAGGTCTGTGGCAGGTAGCTGGTGCCTGCACTGTCATTACCATTCCTTACTCTTACTCTAATGTGCATTGCAGGTCACAGGGCTCTCTTCCCCTCTCCTTAATCTAACATCGAAGCCCAAGCTGGTTRTTATTGCCAAGAGTCCTGAAAAACGTTTTGGAAAGAGAATTCACTTTTCTAACAGTTGTATGTAACTTACAGCCTTGTTAGTACTAAATAAGAAATAATCTGAAATTCTGTAAACTGTAATTTATCTTTTTTTTTTTTAAGCAATATTGCTTTGTTAGTTTGTTTTTAATTTAAAAACCTGTTTGATTTCAAACCTGGTTATTGCAGGCCTTACAAATATCTTGTGGGTTAAAAGAGAACTTTTACCCAACTGGTTTTCTAGTTAATGAAAGAATCCGTGATTTGGATGATATTCTAAGTTGTTTTATAATTAGCACAAAGCTCCAATGCTTTTCTGTTGGAGCTGAAATACRACTTGTGTAGTCCACCTCTGCCGGAAAAATGACAAAACTCTTCAGGCTTTTCTGCTCTGATTCATCCTTCTTTCACACATCTCTAAAAGGTTTTGAAATCTGATAAAGGTTCAGGCCTTCTTTGTAGCAGTAAACAATTGCAAATAATAGAGCCATCTGTATTTGTGTGGACTGTTTTTTTTTTCTTTTACTCTTCTCAGCTCTCTTTGATCTCACAGTGGCTTTTGGCAAGAGAAGCATCAGTGCTGTGTGCCCTGGGACCCCATGCCATACCCACAGAAGGCCATCCTTGCCCCCTCTGTTCCAGCACAGCTCTTTGTTACCACTTTGTGATGTATTTGTTTTATCTGCTTTTCTGCYGGGCTGTTTGTAAAAATCYACAACTTTGAGGARGATGAGTTTCTTCTGAAGTGSAWRAGGTTTGGATGAGGTGTAGGACCCTGCTGTCCCTTTGATGGGAATCTTAGCTGGAATTTTCAGATTTCTGGTAATCCTGTTTTCGGGAAACTCCTCTGATCTCCAAACAAAAGTCTCATCTCCCTACATGCAATTTCTTTTCTTTCTACTGTACCATTATTCAGTCCATTCAGCTGCTCCAACACTGCCATAGGTTTCCTTTATTCCCTCTTCCTTTTTGGGGTCCCTGTGCCACACAATGTTCCTGTGGAAGTAACCTTACAGGRAAGATGATGTCTCACCTTTAGTCTGTTGTGTGGCAAGTGCTGATTAAGACACCAGCTCTATTTACTTTTGTATTTCTTCATCTGCTTGCTAAAGTGCCATTCTGTGTATGTATTCAATTTTTTTTTTCTGGAAATAAATTATAATTGGCTTTCCAAGTAAAAAAGAAATCCACATTTTTATAATTTTTCCCCTCATCTCTRTGCCAAGTATATCTTGGCTCTGCCCAGAGACCTGATTAAAAATATTAAAACACACTTACCAGTGTGCAGTGGCTACATTTATAGCATCTGACTTGAATGTTTGTTTCATAGTCTGGGTTGTAACAATCTGATTCTCAGACTGCGATTGACGTCAATTTAATAGGAAAATTCAAATAGAGCCTCTATTAGATTTTCACTATTAAGTTAAGAATAAAAAACTTTCTACAGATGCCTTACGTAGASCAGGCTGCTAACAGAAATATTACATTAATAAAAATCAGACTTCCAGAAACAGAGAATAACTTACAAAAAAAACCAACTAAACAAAAASCAARCAATTTTTGTTTTCCATTTTCTAGCTCACAAAAATATTTGCTTTTTAATTTCACTAGTGGTTTAGATGTTAAGCATTGGGAGAAGACAGCTCTTGGCCATTTGTGGTCACATTGCAAATCTCTTGGCTTTTGCAGAGCTGGAGAGCCCTTYCAAAAGTGTTTGTTTTTACCAATTTCATTGCTCTCAACTTCRGCTTTCCCCCTCAGGTTCTGTGGCACGCCACCTTTACCAGCTCTTTTTAACCTGCCCAGTCCAGCTGYTCTCACAAGGTGCTGGTACAACCAGAAAAACTCTGGAGGCACCAGCTTGGGCCAAGACAACATCTGTCAGGTTTTACAACATCTGTCATGGTTTGCCCCACCTGTAGCTGAAGGTAGTTCCTGCCTTGAGCACTGTGCAGAGCRTGGCAGCAGATGATGGAGTGAGGAAATAAGGTTGTTATTCATCTGTTGTTCATCTGCAGGTGGATATTTCCTGGCATAGACCAGGTAGGTGCCTTGCCTGTTCTTAAATCRGGAAATCCAGGCATGGACTTACCGTGGAGTAAGGAGGCATTTTGCCTCCCCTGCAGCAGCAGAAAGGCAGTGATCTCCAGGGATGACAGCATCCCTACAGCCTTGAGCAGAGTTAACAAAGCCTTTGCATGCAGGCACAGTTCTGTGGGGAGGGAAGCAAGGGAGGCTTCTTGATGGGGCCAGTTCTGGTCCTCAGCAGGGACAGGAAGGGTCCCTTCCTGAGCTTTGAGCACACAGGTACATCTGAGCTGTTGTGATGGGGTAGAACTGGGCTGGCATCCCCAGGGTGGCTCCAGAGCCACTTAAATGCCCCAGATGTCCGTGTTCCAAGCTGTTGAGGAACAGTGCAGGCAGCTTGGGGTACAGCTGCAGGTTGAGCTGTGACAAGAGGCTGTGAACTGCCAACCCTTTTGATTACAAAGGGCATAGGGATCTGTGGCACATCCAGGTGACTGGACACTCACAGACACAGCAGGAGCCAGAGASTCAACAGGAAGATCCCAGGCTTTCCTGTGTTTCAGCTATGAGTGGATAAAAGCCCAGGAGTTCCTTTGKTCRGGTTCCCTCTCWAAGACACCACCTTGAGCTGATTCTCTGCTGCTGTGCCATGAATAAATGGCTTTAAGGATCCAAAGAGTCTGCTGTAGGAAAGCTGGGATAGAGCTGGTGAGGAAACCTGTTCTGCSTGTGTGAGTGTGGGGTGTGCAGCTGCAAAGGGGCTTTCATCCCAGCTGACTGATGGTTGCTCAAGGAATTTTCCCTAACAACTGAGCAGTGCCATCCTGTTTCCATGGTAGGCTTTGATTCTTCTCCATCCTACAACCAAGACATGAGCCCAGCCTATCCTGCCCATGGAACTGAGGCTCTGTATGCACCAGTGTATTTCCTTTTTAGCTTCATCTTCCCTCTGCCAGCTGAAATAACAAGGCTTTTAAGACACAGCTGCATTGTGCTCCCGTGGTTTTGGGATTTATGTTACTTTAGCAGTGTTAAGCAGGTATGCTGCACAAATGGGTGGCATGAAGGGTTTTGTCATGAACTTTCAGTGTGTTCTAAGGGCAAATGATGGGTTCTTTCTGTTTGCCCTCCCTCCACCCCCCCTGTGATTTTTCTGAGGTGTGCTTTGGATGAATGCAGAGTTCCTTAAACACAGTTGTTTTACTTGTCTGCCACCGAGATGACAGTGCTCCATTGAAATGTTTGACAGCCTGAGGTAGCTGACAATTATTTCTCATGTGCAAATGTTTATCTCCGTGGTGCACGGTGTGACAGCTCAGAAGTGACACCSGCATTCATCTCAGTGCTCCTCCCATCAGCTGTCCTGCTAGCCTGCAACTCTGTAAAAACACTCCGTGGTTTTTACACCCCAATAGAGGCCCTCTGTTCCAAGTCACGCTAGGTAACTCTGTGTTTCCTCACCCTTCTCCATCCCCTGGCAGGGCAGCGTGCAAAAGAGCGTCAGGAAGTGGGGACCAGGGGGTTATATATTAGTGAAAATTGAAATTACTGTCCTTAATTGTGGCCACATCAGTTTGCAGGGGATCTTGTGAAAGGCCATACATATTTCTTAGAGTAGTTGAAAGGACTTAACAGCATCTTTTCATGTGATTTGGGGTAAGCACAGCATAGGGCTTTGAACAGTCCTGCCAGAGTAGCTGTGTACTGCCTTGTTTGTATTTTGTTTGCAGATTCCTATAAAGAGAACCAAGCCATGATGAACAGTGTCCTAACCTAAARCACCTTGGGGCTTGAAATAGTTTTAAAGCTTTAAAAATGTATCATCATCTATGCTTAAATCTTCTGATGATTTCTTTATGTAGCCACGTGGTCAGACTCTCATTTGTGCTCTGTTTGTGTAGGGATGAGTTAGAAAAACGAGCTGTTTTCTCARGCAGGCAATGCACGGGTTGCAAAGGCACTTCAAATATAAACTGGGTACACAATCACTGGGGAGGTGCTGAATGCTTACTAGGAAAGKGATAAATAGTGTATTCGCTGTGAAAAGACACAAATATCAAAAAGCAGACAGTCAGTTTGATGGCAGGTGGCAAAAGCTGCTTTTTGTTTGTTACATTATGCTTTGAAAAAAAAAATCCCAGGAACTCAAAGCTTTTTCTCCTGTTTACTGCTTGCAGGGAAATGCAGACTGATCTGTTCCCAAGTCAGTTTGGCTTTCTGATTTCCATGGGTCAGCACAGTGCTTTGCATTACAAAGTCAGAGGCARCTGTAATACGTTCAGTATCTCTGTTTCCTTCTACAAAGTTAATTCTTTGAATTTTTGGCAAATCAACTTTTCATTTGTCAGTGTCACCTTAATCTGCAAAACAGATAGTGAGCAGTTCAGTCTACTTTTTCTCCTCTTTGTTTAAAGAAGTAGGCAAAATAAATTACCATTTGCTGAGATCTTTTCTGACTSTCCATATTGTCCAGTATATGAATGTTGTTTTCTGTGTCTGTAACGTAGTATTAACGTTTCTGCAGTAAAAGGAATTTGTGAAGTCTGTAGGCATTGCCATGGTGAGATTTTCCTTTATACTGATGTTWAGGTAAAGTGCAAAATGCAGGGTCTCTTATTAGTGAGCCAGGTGCCYATTTCAGCTGTGGCTGTGGATTTAACTTACTGTGCTTGGCATAACAGGCCTCTTCTAGGTCTGAATTACTCCAACTAGAAAAAAAAATAATTCTTTAGAAATCCTGCAGCTATTTGGACTGAAAATTCCCTCCCATTAGCAGCTGAGATTTATTTTTCTGTTTAACTAGCTGGATCTTTTGTTCATGAGAATTGGCATCCTGCAGTGGCATGGTGTGTGTCCAGCAGTGAATGTGAACCTGCATTGTCATGTCAGGGCAGAGACAGCAGTGTGATTTATTATCAAACTGGGTGACTGGYGAGCTTTGTGAAGCTCAGGCAGCCCACAGAGGTTCAGGGATGGATGACCTTGGGCTTCCCTCTCCTCCTGGAGAAGTGAAACTTGGGGTAGAGCCAGGTTGAGGGGGTTGTGTCATGGCTGGGGAGGTCTGGCATGGTCCAAAATATGTGAGGCCTCGTGGCTCTGTCTGGATCTGRCCACATGCCTGCATTGGTGGTTCTGGTCAAGCCCAGCTTATATCATTGGTGTTTGATCAGCTAGTGATTTTAATAATTTTTCTTCTGCAGTGGGGAGTAATAGACCTGCAATTTTTAACTATTATTTGCAGTGAGCATAGTGACAGCACTGTGTTTCTCTTCTTTTCCTAATCCAGCCACCTGACTGCAGTGCTGCTTGAGTTTGGGGCAGAAACCTGGGTGGTGGCTGACAGAATTTGAGAGTTCAGTCTCCCCAGCTGCTGGTGCTGCCTGAGCCCCCCTCAAAGCTGTGGGTGAAGGCTGGCAGCGTGGCTGGGCACAGGTCACCTGTGCCTCTGCACAAATGGGTCCCCCTTTTGCTCYCAGCAGCTGCTCTGGAGCCCCTGACAGTGCTGGGACTTGTTTTGTCTGTGCAGGGAACCAGAGTGATGCCAACTCTGTTGTCAAAAACAACTGGGTGTGAGGTGATGATACATGAATGCTTTGGAAGAGCAAAAATACCTCAGACTATTTGAGGTAGTCAGSAGCTCTGGGTAATCACAGTAAAACAACACCTACCATCACAGAGGTTGCTCTGCTTTTTATTCCATGTTTTTTCAGAGCAGTAGCATGCCTGCAGTAATTCCTAGGTGGTCTCTGTATGTGTGTGGTGATGTCAGCAGCTTGGGGAATTAGCTCTGCTGAAGTTTACATCTGCTGACTCATCTGTTTAAAGRAGTTGATTCTTAATTTTCAGAGGGTAATAATTTCTCTCCCCTCATACAACAGCTGAGGAGAAAGAGATGGTTATGAGGTTTAGCAGGGGCTACCACAGTACAGGGTTTCCTTGCAGTCTTTTAACTCACTGCATATTTTAATGGCTGCAATATACAGAAAGCCTCAGTTTCATGGTTCTTCTTGGACCCTGTCCAGCTTCTGCTGTGAAAGTACAATTCAGCAGAAGCCCTTTTAGAATATTTACTTATTTTTAGTATCTGAGAGTTTGGCATGTGGTATCCTGGATCTTCAGGAGAAGAGTTGTAGCAGTGGTGCCTTGGCACTAATKAATGCTTGATATCTCTGTTGGGGGTTTTTTCCCACTGGTTTTTATTCATTGGATTAAAAGTYAAAGCCYCCTCTGCTTTCCTGCTCTTAAAATYCTGTTTTTGCTGCTCTTCTCTCCCTCCTCTCAACACCCCTTTGGGAACAAGAAGGAATGGTGTCTCTGGCAAAGAAACAGGTAAGGTTTGGTTGGTAAGTGGAACTGATTTAATTAAATCTCCTTTTCAGCCTCATAATGGAGTCATTCAAGAAGGYACAGGAGTAGGAATGTGGCTTCTGAGTCTTTTTTTCTCTTTCTCTTTCCTTTTTCCATCCCTGCAGTCAGTGAAAGTAAAACAGCTTTCTAAACAGAATACCCCTTTTTCTGATGATTTTAAAAATTGGCTAAGTTAAAATTAAAATCTAATTTTTATTAGCTCATCTTTGCATTCCTGAGAATACTTGAGCAACTTTGATGAGTGTGTAGTATTTGCTCTGGACACATGCCAGTATAAGAGTGAGGATTCCAGATCTGTCTGACACCACCTGAAACCTCACAAACATTGAGCAATACAAACTTAATGCCACAGAAGTCTGTTTTCCATCCTAATTAGCTCATGSTCTTGTATTACTAGTTTTACTCTGCCAGCTCACTTTGGTTTTGTTATCTTGACAATYGATGTCAATACTAGCATTGCTCAGAAAAACTGGACTTGGGATTTTGTTGAAATGTTTTTTTGTTTTTGGAGCCAAAGTATTTTGCAAGACTCATCAGTTTTGCTATTTTCTTTTCAGGGGAAAATGAAAGAGAGTTCTGAAGAAACTCAGAGAGAGGGAGAGAGAGAAAAGGGTGTGTGCACGTGAGGGTGCAGATGCATGGTAGGCTGTTCAGGGACTGGCTTCAGATGTGGAAGCTYGGTTCAGCTTCCTGGTCTGCATGGTATAGAGCAATGTAGGATGGAAAACTACTCTCTGACCTTTGAATTGGGTGGAGTGAAAATTCAATCAGCGCTTTCTTACTGCTAGGAGATTGCTCTGACTAATGGATTGCTTTCCCGAACTGGAAAGCAGGGATTTTTGATTTTTCAGAATGAAGTTGTCGCACTAGCATCAGCTGGAAATGTTGGGCAGAAATCCTGGTCTTTCAGCAGAAGGGATGACTTGTGTGAATAAATCTGAAGGAACTAACACTGGAGGAAGATAGTTCTTTATGGTATTTATATAGTGCTAAAGAATGTCTGTATGCCCTGAGACATGGCTATACTGAGCTGGCTTCCTTACTAGAAGCAATAAGGCTTTTCTCCAGCTGAGCAAAACAAACCCTGGCTGACTCTTTGGCTRTATTGTTTTGGACATTTGAACTAGCTCTGTGCTGCAGTGCAGTGAGTTTAGAGGAGCTATCCCTGACTGTTGTAAGATGGTGCATTTATCTGCCTGTTTGTATATGCCCACCTTCAGAGAGGGAGAATGAGTGCAGGTGTCTCATGCTGTCATGCTTGTTTGGAAAACATGACTCCCCACTTAGTTTGCTTGCTGTTGTGGTAATTTATTGTAGCCCTGAGAAAGCAGAGAGCTGCACTTCCCGTGGACTGCTCTGAGTTCCTCTGGCTGAATGCAATTTAAACAACCCTATGGACTTGCTGTGGCTCTGCTCCATCAGTGTGCTGYACCTCATCCCTTTCCTACAGATTGGCTTTGCTGGACATCTTTTAATGCCAGCATAATTGTTTTACTTAACTTCTTGCCTTCCCACTTCTGTGCAGGAATGGGCACAGGTTCCACACACACACACACAGAGCCAGGGCTGAACAGGGATGAGGAGTCTGGAGCAAAGCCAAACAGCTCCTTCTCTGTTTCAGAACTGAGCAGAGACAATGATYTACTCAGCTTCTGCACTTTGTAATAGGCTGTTCTCTTATCCACATAACTGCTMCAAAGAGGCAAAATTGGTTGTGTTTAGGTCTGACACAGAGTGTTGGCTTGGTAAGAATTTTGACTCCGGTGTTACCATCTCTGTGCAGGTCCTCTGGCACCATCAGGCTGTTTGTTTGTTTAGAATTGTTGTAGATGGGTGATTCTTTCAAAATCTTTTTTTTCCTCAGCACTAACAAGTCAATGCATATTTTCTATGTGTTCCTGTTGCCATATTGGGCAATGCAAGGCTTCTCTTTCCTTGGGGAAATGGCCCTGACTCTGTAACCAGAGACTTCATAAGTGCTGTAGAACAGCTGTGCTCAACACGGCAAGGACTTTGTTTACTTCCACATTATTTATTCATGTATTCTTTTTCTTTTTCCAGCCCCCTCGCCCCCAAGTAATGGTGCTTTCTTTTTGTTCTTTTARTTTTTTTCTTGAAACTCCTTTGATGGAGAATTCAGCCTTTTTCTACAAAACACCACTTTCAGGGGTTTTATGACTCACTTGTAGCTGGAATACCTACTAGGGCAGTACAACAGGCTTGGATGCAATAAAATGAATCACCATGACAAGTTCTACGTAAGAGCTGTTTGGTAAATGTACTGATACAGGACAATGCCAAATGAAACCATTCCTTGCTTTCCTTGCTTTCTTCCTTTGCCCTGAAGATGAAAGAAATTGATTGCTAACTCCTTAGGCATGTTAAAAATATGGAGGATGCATCAAGAGTAGGTGCTGTGATACTGCAATCTATGAAGAAAAGGCTGAGCTTGATCACTTTTTCATTCAGGCTAAGGTCTACGTTGACAATGAATTCTTTGGGGAAGTGTTCTTGTGGGTGAGCTGAATAGAATATTTTTAATAACTCCTCATTAGTGGGTTTGTGCTGGTAAGGGACAGGGCTCCATTTCATTTTMTATGTCTTTTCCAGCTGTGGTCAGTAGCATTTGATACTGCAGAGGAGGGAGAGGAAACCTCGCAGAGCAGATTTGAAAATGGATGGAATTTTTTTTTTTTTCAAGCAGCTCTGTGAACTGAGCAGCTCCTCTTCAGCCAGCCAGGCTTTCTGGGATTGCAGCTTAACAGTGAGATGGCAGTGCACCTCTCTGCCCTCTTCTCCAGTGCTTAATCTCTTTAGCCAGCACAGAGGTCTGAGTGAATTCCAGTAAGTCTCCATCACTGTTATATAGCTGTAGTTTGCTTTACTCAGTGAGAACTCTTAGAAGATATTTTTTTTTAATTAACCGCACTTAATCTGTGTTTCAGTAATGGGAATTGAACTGAAAACTTAATTTGGCCAAGCTGTGCTTGTGCACAGCTTAATATAATAATACATACACACCCRTGTGTGCTCTCTTGCTTGCACTTCATTCTGTCTCTCATCTCTATCACCAGTTGTCCTGTGTTGCTTATTAGGCTTCAGTTCTTCATCTGTGAAGAAAATGAGCTCTGACAATRAAGCTCTGCTTTATCCTTCTAGTGCAGGGGATGCAGGTGGTCTGGTGCTACCACATCAAACACCTCTGCATCACAAAGCTGCTCCCCTGCCTCCTCAGGGTGTTTCCAACACCAAATAAACCCCGTGAACCAGGTGATGAGACTTAAAGCACAGCCTGTAAATAGTTTGAAAGTATTAACTCCATCACCGTTAAAAATTAATGGAGCAATTTTCAAGGCAATGTGTTGGGTGTTTTCTTTCTCCCTTGGCATTTATGGTGTTGGTAYTGCAGATAAGGCATTCTAGTGAATTCCCAGAAAAATGCCTATGGAGAGTCAAGGATATTCTCTGCTTGTCCAGGCTTTAATTTATTGTTGGCTTGGATTAGGTGATRGGTACAAASCTGATGACAGACTCTGTCTGTCCTKKCCTGGTTCCTTTGTTTTGAGCCTACATAAAAAGGTTTTGTTACTTTTTTATATTTTATCTAAGAAGTTTTGTAGCAAGTCTGTCTCTTCCCTCTCACCTCCTGCACTGTGGTCTAAACTAACCCTTGAAATCATTTTACATCTTCTTATATGCATGGAGGAGAAATGGCTTTGGACTCATCAAATGTGATCACCTTCAATAAGCTGCAGGAAAAATGGGCCCTCTGATCTRTCACTTTATTGAGGAATAATCATATTCTGCAAAAAAAAGTCATTGGAGAGAAAGTGCTGCAGAATAAAAACCCAAAGGAGGTAGCAGTTAGGAAATGAAAAGAATCATAAGCTTTTTTTAAAAGATGTAAACAATTTTTTTCTCTCTTCTGGTTTCTGAACCTTAATAAAACCTGCAAGTCATAGTTTTAAGCTTCTTATTTATTTTCATTTCTCCACAAGCATGAGAACTTGAGTTATCTTTTAAAATAAACAAAACAAAAATCCTGCAGCTGAGATCTTTGGATTCTCACGGAGTCTTACAGTTCCAGCAGCTGGAGCTTTAGGAAAAATATGAAGCTTGTAATAATAGTCACTCCACCCAAATGGGTTAAAGTTTGGACTTCCATGGGATTGCACATTTCAATTAAATGCAAGCTACAGTAATGGGAGCRAGGTCCACAGCTGAATTCCCATTGCACATGTTTATTTACATGGACAAAAATTCAGCTGAGGGAGTGCAAGGGAAGTGTGGGCAGCATTAGGATGTGTGAATTTTGAAGAAATTCATTCTTTGGTTATTGTTTCCTTCCTTCCTTCTTAGTGGGTCTGCTTTTACATCTGTGTTTCACCTCTGATTCATCCCATTGCCTTTGCCTTTCCTGGCTTTTGGAAATAGAGAATACCAGAAGTTCCTTAGCTACTAAAACTAAAGGATCTTTTTTTTCTATGTATGTTGTGCCTTCTGCAAATCAAAGATGTTCTTGTGATCTTCAGGGAATGGAGGGAGTGGGGTGAGATGATGCCAGGTGTGCCAAAGGGTCTGCAGAGCTGGCGTGGTTGGGGTGCAGAAGGAAACTGGGGAATATTTCCTTGCTGCAGTGCTTCAGGTTCCCCTTGTTTACCTTCTGAGGTGGATGTTTTGTGTGTTTCTCTCTGGGTTTTTGGTCTGTGTCAGGAGCTGGTTCCAAAATATCTTTTGATGAGCACGCTTTTTAAGGCAGATTTCCCTTCAGTCCATAACTCACAGCTCCCCACCATCCCACCTCAAGCCAAGGACTGTCACAGGGCACTTCCATGAGGTGCTCATCTCTCTTGAACATATTTTGGAACAGGAACAACTATCACAGGCACAACACACTTCTCAGTAAGGAATAAGTGTTTGGGCCCATGGTATCTGGGGCAACAGTTTGGTTAATTGCAGAAAAGCAGGACAAAGCTGTTCCTAAGCACAGTGTAGCATTTCTGCCCCTTCTGCTGGAGTGAGGGACTGCTGTGCATCAAGCTCTCACTTCTTCAGTCCTTAGTGAGTGACAGGTAGAGCTACTTTCTGTCACAGAGGCACAGATCAGTGTCTAAGAGCGGCTCACGAAGGCTGACACAAACCCTTGGGTTGATGGAGATTGGATGTGTTGCAGTGAACTGAGTTGGAATTGTGTGATGGAGTGGGTACATTTAATATGCTCTGACATGTAGGTGTTTGAGCAGACACCAGTAACTTTGTAGTCTCCCATTTGCCTTTGCTTGGAAATTCAGTAGAGGATTTCTGTGTACTGGAAGTGAGTTCCTCCCCTTTGCTGATATGTAGGTGTTCTTCCTAAAAAYTGAAGAAGCAGCATGCTTGCAATGAATACTCCAAATATTAAAAAATCAGGTCCAACCAAGAAAAGCTTTCTGTTTCCAATGTAGGTGTCATTGCTGTGGGCAGATATGGTCATTTGCAAGAGTCCTTCCATCCAAACCTTCCTGGTAGTTTGGGAGTTTGTATGGTTTTGTGTCTTCCATTTGTTCTTTGCCATCTACCTTTTTTGCTGCTGTGTGTGACAGATTCCTCCTAAGTCTTTCCATTCCTTTGGGGCAGACTGTCTGCATAGCTGGTGAAAAATAATCTTGTGCATAAAGCTGCTTTTCCTTGTGGGAAAAGAATTTTATGTTTGATTTGTTGTTTTGATTGTGATTTTTTTTTTGTCTTTTCATAAGTGTTTCCTTAGCATGGAAACTGAAATGTTCTAGGGTGTTGCAGTTCAGAATTGGTCCATATTAAACCTTTCAAAAGGGATGTCTCAGCTCATGACTTTTGTACTTTTTAATAAAATGAATGAAAAAGTCTATACGTTGCTACCCATAAATATTACRTGACTCAACTTGCTGTGGATTTCCTACAAACCCCAGCATTTATCAGAGCTGTAGATTAATCCAAGGGGAGGCTGATTAGCACAACTTGTAAACCCTTTTTGGTGCTCTTGAAGCTGGCCCTGTTGCTCTGCCTGTGTTCCTGGCCTTTTCACTYCCCCTCTTTCTCAGACCTGCCAGGAATAGCACATTTTATATGATGCCAAATTTATAAATGCCTCAGACCACTTGGTCTGGGAGGAATGCTCTAATGGTGTGGGCTGACTGAGTTTTAATCTGGGATGTTTTTAATTTTCAGACCACGTTAATTTATTTTGATCTGAAAATTATAAGATTCGCTTCAGTTCTCCATTTTATTGCTTCTTTTAATATTTCTTATTTGCTTTTTTCTTTTCCTTAAACAATTAGTTCTTTCCAGTGTGCAGTCACACCTTCTTTTTCTATCTTTGATAACTGATGAAGAAGCTGTGTGTTTCAGTAGGCTGTGAATCCCCTTGAGGTGGGAAGATGGATGTGTCTATTCTGGTTGGTCTCTATTATATATGATTTTTATGCCAGCATCTGTTTACTAAACAACCAACTAGGTCTTATCTCCAGATTGTCAGCAGCTATTCAGAAATGCTGTGTTCTGTGGGATCCAACTCTAGGGCTTTTACTGTTTCATGGACCCCTACTCACTGGAAAATAAGGCAGGCTCCAAGCTGGAGCACCCTGTGRTATTTTTGTTTTTCTTTGACATCAAGTCTGGTTTTGGAAATCTCCTTTAAGTTTGTTCAAAGACTTTTATTTTACACTAATCCCACAGACACCTGTTATCAGTGCTGTACCAACTTCTAGTGTGGAGCAGCTGACTGCAATGGGTGTTTTCAGCCCCAGCTGCTTGCCCAGCCTCAAACTGAATGGGAGGTAACAATTGTCTGAGTGCCTCTCCYGAGTCCCCAGTAAAGAATTTCCATTTCTGGGCAAGATTTTGATCATATTGGATTTCTTCATCCTCCCCTTAGGGAGTTGTTGTCTGTGTTAACTCATTTCATACAAATATGTTTGGGTTTTAATTACGATTTCTTCCCAGTAGCTGTCTTTTCTTCCCTCCTGCTGTAACAGGAAAATGTGTGACTGTGACAAAGCCTCCCTGGCAATGCCATTACCTGGAATTAGGAGAGGCTTCTTAAAGTAGCTGTAAGTCAAAGAGCTCTACAGAAAGGGGTGTGAATAAACCTCTGGTTCCTGCTGGATGTCAGATGGATTTTTGTGCTACCTTAGCTTTATCACACATGTAGTTGATGGGGTCTTCTCCCCCCTGCTCTTCCAACAGGCCCCTTTCCAGCTCTTGATACAGCCTCAACTCTGTTTAAAGTATTTCTTAGAAAGAAGATCTCTTGCTGTTTTTAGCCTCCACAGAGTCTTGACTGGTTGTTGATGTAGAGGCTGCCTGCTGGGTGCCAGTTCAGGCTTCCCTTTGGCTGGTGGAGAGAGACAAGCCCTGCTTTGTTCAGTCCCTTTTCAAGCCTCCCCACCAATATGGTGGGCAGATGGCAGAAACACRAGCCCTGTGTGAGTGAAACCACCAGGGTTTGCTTGCTGGGAGAAGCTGGAGGGATGGAGAGCCCGTGGCCTGAGGACAAAATTGAGATTATTTCCCTGTCTAATCGCACATCCTGCTTTTGTAATGGTCCTGGAGGTGTGGCCACCAGAATAGGTGAGCAAAACAATGCTGCCTGTGCTTTTGTCCTGCCTGTTTACAATACATGGAAGATTTAGCACAGCACACTGTGACCTTGCACGTTAGGTAATTATTGCAGTGCCTCCATGGCGCCTGTTAAATGCATTTCTGTGCTGCTGGAGTCCCCAGGATGGGCTCACTCCTTGGAGTCTGCATCAGATGATAGTGCAAAGGAAGAGCCACACCACTGGCTGCAGGGCAGCCAGGGCATTTGGARCAGCTCTTCAGCCTCATGCTCATCTCAGTTACACTTGTCCATCTGCCAGTTTGTACCCTTTGGGAGGTGGGGAGGCTTCCATGTCATTTTTTCTCCCTGGAGAAGTCTTACATGACTTGTCATTGTGTATTGGTTTTGTACATGAACACATAAACATTGCAGCAGTGGTGGTAAGAAGGAATATGCAAGCTATTTTTTCAGGTATTTCAGGCCAATCCCTCAACTCTGGAGGATGGGACCATATGTGTCTCAAGAACTGGCTCAATCAAAGACCAAATTCCTTGAGTGCTTGCTGGAGGACTCCTGAAAATCAGCATCACTCAACTGACAGTGTTAGAGCAATACCAGTCTTAAAGTTTGCATGCTAGAAAAAAAAAAGCCAAGTCAGATTTTGTGTGGCAGGGCTGCTTTGTGACCCCTCTTGGGACAGGCTGCCACCCTTCTAAACGGATGAAATGGCAGGAGAAGGGTTTCTATATCCCAGGACCTTAAACTTCTGGTGCCTAAGTCACAGTCTGCTGCCCTAGGGCAAATTCCTTGCCATCCAGYAGCAGGATGATTTGGTTGACACTTTGCTGATATGTGCTGTACAAACAATTGTTTGGACTATGTAATTTTTTTTCTCTGACTCTTCCTTCTGTTTAGACATCTAGATGCAAAAGTCTGAAACTGGATCAAGGCCACAGGGCTAACAAATCCTAAGCCAATTACTTTTTCTGTTGTACCACTGTCTTATTTTTTTCTCCTTAACTAAGCTAAATAAGGGTGAAATCAAGCAGGAAAAGATGCTGTTGTAATTTATTATCTTCTTTAAGACAAGCATGGAATAGTCTTATCCCTGTCTTCCCATGCTCAGGAAAAAAGAAAAGAGCAAAAAGGGTTGGGTCAAGTCAGCAGAATTGTTTTTACCTCTTCCATTGTGTGTGCTCCTCTGTATGGAACTTCATGCTGTATTACAGCAATTTACACCGTGACAGAAAGTGTTCAGAAGCCCTGTTTTGAGTAAATGTTTAACTTTTGATAAATGCTGTATTGTTCTAGCCAARCAGCAGTACAAACATGTCACCATTTGGTGCCTTTCCAGCACGCACACCTTGTTCCTCTTGTGATGCTTTCGTTGAACTTGAATGAAATCAGGGTACATTAGGTACTCATCTGAAATAGAGACACAGCATTCAGCCAGCCCTCTTCAGAGCCAGCTCCATCCTTGGTGTAAGGTTTTCACTGCCCATGGAGGAGTGAACTTGTCCTGTTACACATCTCTTCTTGCTGCTTGTGCTGGAGAACAAGTCCGTTTTTCCAGGACCATCTCTTTGTCAAGGAATCTGGGATGAGTGGAGATACCATCATATTGTTCTCTCTTCTGTGCAGAGGAGACCAGGAGCTGATTGTCTTGGGCTGGGTGATACTGCTCACTGAAATGCAGCTGTGCTGGTCAAAGGCTGTGCAGAATTGGGAGCATCCCTGAAGGTGTGGGGAAGAGCAGAGCAGCAGGACTGAATTGCACTTGGGATGGGGAAAGCCAGGATGCTTCGGAGACCATAAAACAGAGCTGCTATTTCAGGAAAGGGAGAATGTTTGGTCTAGCCAGTGGTTGCCTCTAAAAATACTTCAAATATCACTGGAGTCARAAAAACAGGACAGGCTATATGCATATTTACCAAAAGGAGAAAATTAACCACAAAGGCATCTTGCCTTTGASAACATTTCACTGTAGGTGAAAAACATTGTTCTTCTCTATGTCTGTCAAAATTTCCCATGACAAAACTTGATTGGAATAAGCAACTGTGAGCCCAAAAGTACATCTAGACCTGGAAGGAAATGTGTGAGGATAGCTCTGACACAGAGGTTTCTGCTGTCAGGCTGTTGCTTCCWATTTTCTGGAAGGAGATTGAGGAACAAAGCATGTTCATGAACAGAWGCCATAGTAACTGCCTAGAGCAAACAGCTCGATTGTGATGCACCAAAATGAGTCCTCATATAAATGGACAGGTCTGTGCTTTAAGCCAGAGCTATTTGGCATGATCACAAGCAATGCCCTTGAATAGAGGAAAAAAATGTATTCCTGACTGAGCACCCTGTTCTCATGGCAGAACTGAGCTCTCCTGAAAAGAGGGATTGGRTGTGCTGAGAACATGACAGTAAAGATCAGAACCTTCACCATGTTCACCCAGTACAAGCAAGTAGTGTAGGGAAAATAATTATGGAATTTCCAGCAAATCCAAATCTTAGGGATTTTTTKGTTTTTTAAATGGATGAAGCAATGCTTCTAGGTTTTTTCAAGGTAGTAAGTGTGGCTTTTGTAAAATGACAGATTTCATCAGGACCAAAATAGTTTTTAAACAAAACTGCAAAGTTCTGTAGAAGAGTTTTACCTTTTGGTCAAGAAGTTAAAGCAAGCACAACCTTTAACAGCTTGTGTTTCCCTGGGAATTTGGTGGTGAATAGTCCATCTTAGTAATCCAAACCTTGCACTTCTGCAGCAGTGTAAACACCACTAGAACAGGGCACTCTTKTAAGTTGGGACTTTTTTATTTTTGGCTTTTCTCCCTCATGAAAGCRGGGCTGTGTAAGCATCAGTAACACGCATATGATTACAGCATGATGAAAAATTTCTCATGCTCCTTGCTGTTCTTGAGTCAGCTGGTGGAGGTTGGATGGAGGAGTAGATTTCTTGTTGCATCACCAGCACATGGCTACTGCAGGTGTAAGTTTTGAGTGCACAGTCTGAARGCATTCTGCATCTGAATTTGTGTGGTGATTTGCTAAGGCCTTGAGGTRCTGGAAGGTTCCTTCCTAATGTAATCAATCATTACATTGTTTAGGATTCTAATTCTCTTTCTGAGTGTGTTGTGTTCTTGCTACATTTCATATTTGCACTACCCACCCTGATATCCTTACTCCTTTTCCTGAAATATTAATGTATTAATACACACTATCCATTACAGAACTGCTCTTTTCTTTAGAAGTAAAAGATCATCATCAGATGATGATCCTTCTCAGTATAAAGGAGGGGTCTGGAAAACAAGGACAAGCAGTGATGGATTTGCTCCCTTAACAGACTTAAGGGAGGCACTCAGGTGATGTGCCTGGTATAGGAGTCTATTTCCTAAAATTGCCTTTATTCTTCTTAGAAGTATTGACATTTTTAATTTTCTGCCGTATTTCGCTGTCTGAAAGTTGTCTACTGCTCTAGTGTATGAGCTGGGAAATGTGTTTTTGGGGGCCTGGGCCTTTAATAATTTCTCTAGYTGAAAGAGCAACAGTGAAACTGCAGCTTGGCCTCACATACGTGGTTTCTGCAATTAAGGGCTGCAGCTGTTCTACTTTTTTTGTCTCTGTGACGCAAATCAAAGCGCAGCAATGGTATTGCCTGGGGGAAGAGAGAAAGCTACTTGCTCGCTTCCCCCATGCTGATAACTAGGCAGTGATGACAGGAAAGTGGGGCAAAGGAAAGTTCAAAAGCAGAATCTGAATATTATGARCGACTGGAGGAAGACAGGTGCCTCTTTCTCAGCACAAAAGGGAAACAGAGCTGTGCGAATGTCAGAAGGAATAATCAGCTACCCAAGGGAAAAGGTGTTGGACTGTAGAATCTCTGTGGCTCACAGGGATTCTGACATGTAAGCAAGTTGGGGTCTGTATGCTAACAAATATGTAACAGTCAGCCCCATTTTCAATGGGATTCATTTTCACCTCGTGACTTCAGCCCTAAGAATCTTGATTCTCTCACTTGCTCATATGAGCCCACTTTCCACATGCATTTTGATTTCTACCTRAATGGTGAGGTCTCATTCTCATATCCTCCTTTCATCAGAGGAAATTGCAAGGGAACAGAAATATTAAGAGAATGAGCAGCATTACTTGTCTGAGGTCATGCAGCARGCAGAGGAGAGAGTCTGGATGATGTCTTGAATCACAACCCGCTTTCTGCACTAACTTCCAAAATTATTTATGTGGCCATCCCAAATCTGTGTATTTGTTCCCTTGTTGTTGTTGTCTAAACTGGATTTTGTAGGTGTTTATTAAAGATAAATTTTGCGGGTTTGGTGTGGAACTGAAATGAGACTATTGCTTCATTTAGGCATCAAAGGTACTTACACAGTGACTGCAGACTTCTRCCAGGTGAGCTAGAGAAGTCCTTTCTGTTGGTTGTTGCTGTCTGTGTGCCCCAGCCCTGGCAGGAGGCAGCTTCCTGAGAGGGCAGGAGTTGCAGGGCTTAAAGCATCCAAGGCTTTACTTTCATTGTCTTACAGCTTGGCCATTTTGGGGGAGCTTGTGAGAGGGACACAGAATGACACCTGCAGTGCTGTATCCCCTCCAAACTGTGAAATTCAGCATTTGAAACAAGACTTACAAGAAAGCAGATTTCGTTTTCCACAGGGGTGGAATAATGCGTTTGTCATCTGCACAGTGAGCATTCAACCCATATCCATAATGTCAGGCACAAAAAGGAGGCTCAAACGTTGCACATGCAACCTAAAATGAGCTGTATTATGGAAAGTGTTGGGCCCCTTTAAACTGATGCCACACAGCTGCCTGTGAGTCAAGTGCAGACTGGAGTATTTTCTTCTGGTGGTACTTGCACCAGTAAACCCCACATGCTATCATGGAAAATAAAGCCACATCTATTGCAAGACTGGGATTTAAGACTTCTGTATTTCTTTACTTCTTCAGCCAAGGCAGAAATAGATTTCAGCATTGTATTATTACCACCAAGCTAACTAGTTTGCAGCACTTGCCTTAAAATGAGGAAATAGTTTAGAAATATATTTATATGTTTGCTACTAGCAGGTTTATTGTAAATAAAGAGGCTTGTTGACTTCTTTGCTGGAAGCTGGATTTATGYCTTGGTTTTCATGGCTGGAAGCTGAGGAGAAGTGCAAGTGCTTTGCAATGGTACCTTTTGAGCAAGATCCACAAAAGTACTCAGGAGCTTTTCAGTCACCTGGATGTTATTGGGCAGCCCACAAGTGACCTACCCACCCCTGGAGTTATTCTTCAGTCCTAAAGCATTTTAAGTTTTTTACCTGTGGGATCCTTTCTCTGTAAATGCAATTTCCTCAGGCTGATACTCTGCACCCTGCAGTTCCTCATTTTGTTAGGTGTTGGCTCAGCTTAATGTGTAATATAATACAAGCACATTTTCACAGGTCTTGTCTTCTCATGTAATTTTTATACTATTGTGTCATTTAGGCTGATAAGGGAATGTTCTTTTCTATTTGATCCAGTTGTAACCATAATGGCAAGTGAAGTTAAGATTGGAGTTCTGCCTTTTTTAGGACTCACTTCATGAGGAGAAGGTAGAGATTCAAAATGTGGTGTATACTGAGTGTTTATTAATTATGTTTTGTAATGTTTGTTTCCCATCATTCTGCTGTCTTCAGAGTAGTAAGGTAATGAATGCTGACTAACTTTATTATGTCAAATCAATAKTAATATTGATCTATTAGTAATAAACTAATAACTSCTGCTGTAAAATGCTTTAATATGAACTTCAAGGGGAATATTCAAATTTATTAGTCATTCTCTAAAGCTGATTGATATGCTTGGGCGTTTCATGGAAATAAAGAACCTAGATGGGATGCATGCAGTGCTAGCCTGATTTCAATAAATTTCAATTTTTTTYCCTGCTGTTTATAGTTATGATAATTGGGTGTTAAAGACTTTCGACAGAGTCTGATGCTGACTTTCTTTCTTTATTACTTCCTGCTTCCAATCACCCTTGAACTGGCTTCATCTCTGCCCCAGACATATTATTCAGCACAAAATTCCTTGCCACTAATTGCAGAATTTTCCAAGGCTTTGGTGCCGATTCGTCAGCAAACAAATTATTTGTGGTTGTCTTTTTTTTTGTGCTTGGCATTGCAAAGTGTGGCTGAATGCAGGGTTCTGGAAGGACACATGTGCTTTCCATTCCTKCATGGAGAAAAGGTTGTCCCTTGTGTCTGCCACAGCTCCACGGTGTGATGACCATGGGCAGTTTTAAACTCCATCTCTGTGGTACTGCAGGGCTGTACAAATAATGGGGCTGCTGTTAGAGTCTGCCTCTTGTCTTGAGAGGTTCTTTTAATTAAAAAAAACCTTTCTGAGTTGGTGACTTACCTATTTTTCAAAGATAAGACTTTGTCTTCTAAGTAATTTGAAATGCTACTCCAGAGTGTTTTCTGAWGCATGAATAAAGCCTCGAACAACCCAGGGTTTGTCCACTGTGAAAATGCTTGAATTACCTGCAGACTGTAATACTGTAATCTGGCCCCCTGGGTCACTCACCTTGTCTTGGTAGGAGAGATGGTTTTGGTTTAGGGGCATTGCTTAATGCATCTTTTAAGCAGTTTTGCAGCTGGACATGTGTCATTGTCCCATGTCAGTCCCACCAGTATTTGTACAGAGCTGAAAGGAAATTGGGCTTGTTAAGTTAGAAATTAAGGTAAATAAGAAATACAAGCCATGCCAGAATCTGACAGCAAGATTTTCACCTTTCTTCAGTGCAGCAGCAAAAATATTCATCTCTGACTTGGATGWCTCTATTAAACTCAAAATAAGTGATGCAGTAGATTCATTAATTTCAAAATAAGAGTTAAAAGGAACAATGGTGCAGAAAATGTGATGCAATGTATTTCTTCCCCCACCCTCCCCAAAGTGTGTTGATTTAAAATGCATTCTATATAGCTTGTTTGCAGTTCCTCATAATTACCAAATGAGCTCTGCATAGGAGCAGACAACGGTAATCAGACAGCCAATTATTTACTGGTTCTTCTGCTTGCATTTGCATCTATTTTCATTTACATTATTACAAGGAGCTTGAGAGGATTTGCAAAGCGTGGAGGCAAAATGAGAGGTAAGGATTTCATTTGGCTCTCATCTTTCATTGSCTCCAATGAAGTTTTTTTTTGTAACATCTGCTCCCAGATGTGCATTTGAGGGATGGAGAGAGGCAGGCACGCAGGATTCCTTCTGGTGATTCCCACCTAACCCAGTGGACAGCACGGAAAAGCTTTGGAGTGCACTGACACTTTTATTGACTGTCCCCTTTGAGATGATGGGTAACAGCAGTGAGTGAACACACATGGCTTTTGCGAGACAATGACAAATTGGTGGGCAGTGGCACCACGATGGCTTCAGAAGTTACGTGCTCCCCATCAGCGCCCCGAGGCCGTCTGTGTTCTGTGTCAGCGGCATGCATCTGAATGCCACATGTCACCAAGACTGATGTCCCCTCTCTTCCTCCTAATGGGCACGGCAGACACCACGCACTCGGAAATTTCCGTGCCTGCCTCCCAGATGAGCAGTGACAGGGCCAGCGGATTGTGCGTGCTGTTAAACACCAGAGCTGCTCCACTGAAAGGTGGGCCCTGGCAATTAATGAGAGCCATTAAGGGACTGAACAGAACCCAAAACAAAAGGGCTTTTTTTTTTCCTGACGTGGGGTTTGGTGGTAAGAAATCATGTGGGCTCTTGTCCAGACCTGTTGCTGCTTCACTGTTAGGAGAGAAGTTAATACAGTCGTAGTTTTAGGAGTGTCATAGTTTTAAGAGTCCCAGATGATGGTTGAGACACTGGTTTGCAGAGGCAAGAATACACATGAGACTGTGAAAACTCCCTCTTAACTGGGACTGAGAAACTGAACTCTTAAAAATGTGTAATAATAATGATGTATAAAATTCACTCCTGGGAAGAGGTCAGATTGCAGTGTATATACTTTAAAGATRAGGGGTGCAATATATGTTGATAAATAAGCAAAGTGCTCTGGAGCAGAGCTGTGGGGTGAGCACACCTCACTGTATGTGCAGGGTGCAGTTTATTACAGGGGTACACTCCACATTAGGTGAATTTTGGAGTTCATTAATCTCTGAATTGGCAGTAAATTTAAGTGCTTCTGCCTGCACTTTTACAGTCTTTCCTTTGCTTCCAGTCTTGTTTAGCACCATAGATTTGATGGAGTTTGAGGACAAAGGAGCTGTTCCATCTGTTATTTCAGATGCTGGAAGTTCTGGGAATGTCTCTGGCTAATGGTTGGATGACCAGCATTGTAAATCACAAGAAAATGACAGCCATGCAAATAATGAAACATATTGATTATGGATGCATTTCATCTTAGTCAGGAAAAAAACTATCCTGCAGTAACTGCTAAGCTCATGGCTCTGTTATTTAGTGTTCTTTAGTGTTTTTAGAAGCACSAAAATGACACTGTGGTTTAGGCAAGGTGTTCATGCAGTAGTGCTCATCCTTCCATTCAAATGTACTACTAAATAAAAAGGGGTCTGTAGAAGCAGAGAATGCCTGGGATTCATTCTTTAACCAGAGAAACAAAAAGGCAAGGCATTCACCAGGTAAATGGAAAGAACAGAAACCAGCTGAAAAAAGAGGTGATCCTTTCCAAACTGTGTCAAATGTCCAAAAGCTCATATTGCATTCTCTTATGTATTAGTTTGTCTGTGCTAACCCATGTAGGATTTGTAGGGTGTATTTGACATGCAGGAGAGGGGTTCCCATGTTCAGTACCTGCCTCTGATGAATGCTTGAGTAAATGATCACAAAGAAGTAGTGGGAATGGCCAAAAATGCCCATATATTAGAGAAAGTAGGCTTAAAACATTAAAGAATCTGAAAGATTTGAACACTGTCATAAATGTACATTTTTTGTAAAAMTTTGCATTTTTGGAACAATTATTTTCTTCATATGTAAACTTCTGTTTAATGAACTTCCCTTTCAGAGCATCCCATATATAATCAGATATGGTAAAATTTGAGTTAACTTCTTTTGCTTCTTCTTAAAAATCTGACCTTCAAATTTTATCTTTGTTGTTTTCTTAAAGTATTTTGTTTCATAATAGTTGATTCATTAGTGTATATTTGTGCTTTGTGTGTTGTTTCTTATGCTTCAAAGCATCTTTGTTCAAAGAAACTGCTTCAGGTGTTGTGAATCTTCATCCTCCCATTACAGCTGGTTAAAACAAAGGGAGAGCTTAATGACCTTGTCAGSGTTCTGCAGGTGAATCAGCTTTGCAATTTGGAGTGGGGGAGAGAGAGAGAGGCACTTCCCATTATTTTCTTTTAACCATTAGGCCAGTGTTGGTGAGTTGGGGAATGAGACACTACAACCAGAAGTGTGTCCCTGGTAGTTTTTGCTTTGTTTTTGGTTTTTTTTCCTGTCTGCCAGTATCAGTGAGTGCTTTTGCATTCCTGATGTGTTCTTTCTTAGTCCCTGGATTGGTTTTAGGGAGCTGGAGGGTCATTTTTAGGGCCCAGAAAGCTCTGAGCCCATGGCTGTTCCTGAGGAGAAGAGAAGCAGAAGAAGGTGTGATGTGCCAAAGCCGATTGCATGTCTGGAGAACAAACCCCTCATCCTCCCTGGCTGGTGAGAAACCATGTTTTTACATTGTGTAGTCAWTTTGTGTGTTTATAAAGTCAGAGGCTGATACTGAAGGTGACATAAAGCACACTCCTTGTCTCTTCTAGGGAGTTTGTCATCTTACAAACCTTCAGGTTTAAATTGGAAAAAAATACGTAGAGAATTCTACTCTTCAAGTTATTCTCAACATTTCACACCAGACTATGCTTCAGGTTGAAAATGCTTTTGTTTGAAAGAGACACTGCCTGATTTTAATTAGGGATTTTTTTTGAGGGAGGGTTGGTTTTGTTTCCTTGATTCAGCCTAATCCTGCTTCCTGTGATAAATGGCTTTCCATGTAATGGGTGCACTGATTACTCCAAGGCACACATCTGCTAAAGGATGCCTTTGAAAGTCAGGCTAATTTGTTGGCTAAGTGGCAGATTTCTGATTGCAATCTCTTTTCAGTACAGGGGATCACTTAAGTAAGACAATAATCCTCTCTATTTTATTTTCCAAGCTTTAGGTTTGGAGKTTTTTTTCCATCTCTGTTTTAATCATCTTACTCCTAATTTTTCCTCCTCTCTGGGTATACTTTGGTTTCTCTTTCTTCATAAACAGTYACCAAACATGATTACAGGGAGTTTTGTTGTAGCAGAGCTTGCATATGACATTGACACTGCTGTGAACTCAGGAACTACACTACACAAAATGATARGATTATGTAAACTACCCTGGCTTCAACACAAAAACCATCTCTYCTGGATTCTAAAATCCACATAAAAATGGCAATTTTGGAAGTAGCTGGCTGAGAAATGCTTAGCTGATATTTTCAATACTTGCTGCAGAGGTAGGAGAGGAGTCTCCTACTCTCYCTGGGTGTTATGCCTGCATCTCTGTGTAGATTATGTGCATAWGGGCATAGAGACTCAATGTGACACAAACACAGGATGACATTATTGTATTCTCTAATAAATGTCAACTGTTAAGCCCTTTTTTTTTTCTTTAATACACAACACTCAAATTTTAATAACTGCTTTAATAACTTTGCAGCTAAACCTGCCACAATTTTTCAGAATTTARGGRTGGAAATTTATTTTCTTCTTTAGTAACTTTTAYAATCCTCTGTGYKTARTTGTTAARCTAAAACRTGCCTGTATTTAACATAGCCTGYTTCACTTCACAAACCAGTCAYAAACTGTGTTATCAAAACCACATTTTGGTGCCTGGCAGTTGTATTRGAAGGTTTGGCTGGTACAGCTGGAGTGTCAGATCCAGAAAAGTGCTTTCCTAACATTTTTTCAGACCTTATGTTCAAAGTGGGTAGGTACGAGGAGTTCCACTTTGGGGATAAGCAAACTGAGAGGGGAAATAAGTTATACTTCAGTGTATGTAAGTGTTGTTGCTCAAAATGGAAGCTGGGTCTTGTAGCTCTCTRCAGTGCTGTGACCAYTSTGTCAAAGAGCCTTCACATATAAATTTATCTGTATTTTTTACATATGTATAAAATAAGTAAAATGCTTCCTCTGAAGGTTTGTTTAACCAGACAAAACTCTGAGTATAGAGAAAAAGGATTAACAGTTAAGTGAACTGAAGACTTCCTACCTTTACTCTTGCAAATCTAGAGTAGCCTTTGGGATGTTGTTTTTGCTCTGTCAGTGATGCAGCACAGTTTTCAAGAACTACTGCTTCCTAGAGGAGACACCTCTGAGGATGCCTCTTCACTCTTACTAGTGCTCACATGAAATATCTCATGGAAATGACTTTTGGATGAAGCATGGATGTACAGTTGGGTTAAATCAATGTTWTTCTGGCTTATTGGAAGASYTGWTGATGGAGAAAAYCTGGAAACTCTGTAAACTTTTCTTTCTGATGTCTCGTGATTTCTTTTTAAAAGCAGAGCTAATTAGAATAAATAGTTGATCAGGTGTTTTCTCATTCCTGGCCATTTTAAGAGGAACAAATTGAAAGCTCTGTAGCATTCTTTGTACTTTCTTACGAGTTATTTTGAAGGTTTTTTCCATTGTACTTCTATTTTTTCCCCCATTTTTTTCCATAATAAAGTTTGAATTTGGAAGTGTGTGCGGATTGGAAGTAGCAGAGTTAGCAGTCCTCTTTTCTGGCTTTCTAAAATAGTGCAAGGCACTGAGTCACTTCTTGCCACTAATAAGTTGCGTCATTTTGCCAGGATCAGAATGTTCCAGTCTCAAAGCAAATAGTTTGAAAAGTGAAAAACCAGTTGTTACCATATATGTGTGTGTGTGTTCATACACACAGAACACACACACCCCCCTTCTCTCTGTCTGTAATATCTCTGCTTGTCCAAAGGTGATTCTGTGTGTGGGGCAGTGAATTAATAATCACTTCTKCCCACTTCTCCCCAGCCCTCAGTTTCAGCAAGGGAGGAAATAAAAAAATACACTCTTATGCTTGCAGCATTTTAAAAGCTGAGGTTTGCAAGCATAAATGAGGAAAAACGTGGAGATTCCGTGGGGGGGAGAAAAGAAAAAAAGGTGGAAAGAATGGTAATCTTGTCAGATGGACTTCTTTTTGTGGTTTTATTTTTTTTGATGTATGATTTGTTATATCCAGTTGTGATCTCTGTCCTGTGTGTGAGTGCTGCTGCAGTGCTCTCAGGAAAACTCCACAAAAAGCCAGGTGTGTTCTCCTGCCCCTGGTTGTCTGCAGATGTTTGCTGTGCTGAGTGTTGGATGTGTTGATTTGGAAACTTTTTCAAACAAGAATGAAAATGACTATTTTGTGTCTGTTTATCTTCATGTGTTGCCAGCAAACCTGGTCCATTTTGCCACCAGGATTTTGTCAGGATAAGTCAGTTTTAATGTTTTAATGGCTTCACTGGTAGAAAATTCCCCTCAGGTGAGAAAAACTGACTAAAGGGGAAAACCACTGGAGAGGTTTTTGTGCAGGGAGCCGTGGCCAGAGAKGCTCAGGAGCTGGGCTAAGGCAGGGGCAAAGCCTTGGAGATTGCCCAGGGGCAGCTCTGGTTTATTCTGAATTATCACACTAARCCCCTGGCAGGGGACTGCAATCTCTTCAGATTGCACACTGAATCTCTTCAGGAAGGAATCTGAAGATTCCTGGAGTTCATTGCACTGAAGCAGTCAGACCCCAGGACTTCAGTGGCTGGCTGGGATGCTGAGATAATTGCTAAAAGCAAATGAAGGGCTTTCTGTAAATTTGCTGTTTCAAATCAYCTTAACAACTGATGGGTCATGATTATTAATGAATAGCAGGGAAGCCTCCAATAGCTGTTTTCATTATGGTAATGCTGAGAGAGTCTGAATGCTGGAAAATCAATGTAGTGACAAGTTGTGGAGAATATTGATGGTGGCTTTGGAGGGCAGGAGCTGTGCAGGAGGGCAGAGGTTGACATTTCTGAGGTTACTTAAAGCCATGTACTGTGGAGCTCATTTCAGTCTTTGTGCTGATGAGTTTTGTAGCTGCTGTTGGCTTTGCTTTCTACTTATAGAGGCTYTTTTTAAAAAACCCTAAACATAAAAGGCATCTGACTTGTGTAGCAGGGTCATTGAAGGGTGTCTAGTGACCTTTAGGAAAATAGTCTAAATGCTGGATTTCAAAGGAGGGTAAGGTGGTAATCAGTACAGACATTTAGTATGAAGGGGGAGAGAATCTTTTTTCCCCCCATAACAGCTAAAAATAGTAAACAATAGGTTTAAAGCCCCCTCAGTTTAGGTAGAGACTGACAATATGGTGAAGTTCTCTGGCCACAGAGCAGGTGACAGCAAGAAAGAAGGGATGCTTTTACTTCAGCCTCCTTGCTCTCTTGCCATAGCCTGCATGGTGTTTGTCTGACACTCACACAAAGCTGTCTGCACAAAGCTCATCAGGAAAAATCCCCCCGTTTTTTTCCAGCCCAGCATGGACTACCAGCACCTATAAACTGTGCATGGAAAAGTAATTTAATGGTACATTTCTCCACTGTGATGTCTTGAACAGCTGAGCTGCCTGGATCAGCACCAATTTGCCGTGCTTTTGTGGATCAAGGTAAGAAGCCCAGAGGGACTCTGAGGTGCAGCCCTTGCACAGCTATTTTGGGTCATTAGAGGTCATACATGCCTGGTATCTTCTAGCAGAGCATCCTCCTGCCACCACAGGAGCTAGAAAATGTTTGTTCTGTGCCAGCAAGGCTTGTCTTTGGCRTTGATGCTCTATGTAAGTTTGTGTTGCATGGTAAACAAAAGATTTTTTGAGGAAGATAAGTCAGTTTGTCATAGCTGAAGCTATTGAAGCCCCAGAGAGCTGACAGATGGATTCAGGTTAGATATGCAATGTATATTTTGTGCGGTTGTTTGATTAGGCATGTCTGCCCACTGCCTTGGATGGAAAAATTGTGTGGGAAATTTCAAAACAAGCACAAAAAGTTTTATAGCAGAGAAGTACAGCTCCACTCTTTCAGCCAAATGTTATGAGTTATTGTGACAGCTGCCTGAATGAGCCATGTCACCCCCAAGTTATAAAAAGAGAGAAAGAAACCTTTATGTTAGAGTGTATATACCTGTTGATACCAAACTCTATATACTATTTGTATCAAACATTGTTTTTATTGTCTTGTGAGTGAGTCTTTGTTTTGTTTGTGATTTGTTTTGTTGTGGGTTTTTTTTCCTGGTACATTTCTCAAGCTTTTCCTAGGCTATTGTCACTGAAAAATTTACTTTAAAATKAAAACAGTTATTTCCTCATTGTTACCTCTCAGTGGGCATCAAAACTTCYAGGGGAAAACATGAAACACCAAAAGATTTGTGTTAGGTCACAGCTCATCACACTTGAAGTGGTTCCATGCAGAAAGAAAGAACCCAGACCATGCTTTGTATTACCTAATAAAATAGAAATGTGTGGTAGTTATCCATAACTAYTTAAATTATCTGAAGATAGATAAAAATGCTGCATAATTTGTGTGCATCATGGTGTCTTGATAATGGGTTTTGATTATGGGCATCTTTATATGGCAGAAAGCATTCTATTTATGGTGATGGACCATGAAGTTTCCAGCTGTTTCTTCTGGTCACACAAATTCCATTTTTTTGTTCCTTGTGTAAATATGTGTTTTGCCCTGACCTCTAAGACTTTGAGCCTGCTAGAGAAAAATTTTTCCACAGGATATAGAAAGGTGAAAGGAACAGATTTCCTTCAAGTTATGTGGAAAGATGGATGGGTGAAGGAAAGAGAAAGGGACTCAATTCAGTTCCCTCCATTTCACAGCTGAAGGGAAAAGACTGAGATGATTTCATCCTGAATTTCACGTGGAAGTCCATCTGTATGTAGTGTGGTCATGGAGTCAGGCTTGGCCTTTCCCACTGGCACAAGGACAGGAGATTGCAGACAGGTTTCCCTAGGGAAGCCTTCCCTCTTAACGTCAAGGAGAGCTGCTTGAGCAGGCTGTGATGTTCTGGTGAGGGACAGAAAGCCAGGTCCTGCTTCTGAGGTAGAACAACACTGGAAAATGGGGAATTTTGCAGGATCCCACGTGGCTGTTGCTGAGCTTGCAGGAAGCACTCCCAGTGTTATCGTTGTAGTGGATATACACACTTGACCCAAAAAAGATTTGTTTTCACAGAGTATCCTTGCAGTGTCTTTGTGGCAAAGTGCAGGAAGTTATTTATTGTACAGCTGGTTTAAATTGAGACTTCTGAGTATAATGGATGAGCTCTCCATCTCATCCCATCCCCCTCCTAAAATTTTCATGCGAGAGCACATTTTCCATGACTCCRTTATTGTTTGAACATCAGGATATTGCATAAGCCTCTCTTGGGGAAAATAGAATATACAGAAGCAGGGGATGACCTATGCCCACCCACAAGGGCTGCAAAATGCAGCTTCACATATAGTGTCAATAATGAAGAACATCAGAAGGAAAAAAACATGTGGGCATTTGAATGTTTTAATTAGTGAATGTTTTAATATTCACATCCAGGTTCTCACACTGTTTCTGCAATGACTATCTGCAGGATGTGGGTGTATCTCCTAACCTCTCTGTTCCTCTCTCCTCTGATTTGGAATAGATTTCTCCTTTTTTCTCATGGTAAAGTGCAACACAGGGTTTGGGGTTCTGTTGTTTTTGCTTGTTTTTTTTTGAAATTTCTTTGCCCATAGAATTTTAGACACAGCAGTCATTAAAGAAAAATGTAAGTAAACAGGCTAATGTGTTAGCTTGTGCAAGTTACAGAGCTTTGGAGATGTAGCTTTGGTGGCAGTATCATTTGACAGGCTTCATCCCAGACAAGGGAAGATTAATGCCTGCTACTGAGGAGGAGCATTCCTGGGTCACCCAGCGTTCCTGTCAAAGTAATCTGAGTTTTGAGCATTGCACAAATTGAGGAGATCCAGTTCAGTGTTGTGGTTGAAGTCAGTGGCCCAGGTCATTTCGATGTTGAGACAAGTTACCTTAGGGTTCTTCTGAATCCAGGATTCAATTTGTGAAGYCTTTTAGAGGCTGCTCGTGCTTGATTTCCCATCATTGCCTGCAGAACCACCATCTCTGGGTCGAATGAAACAATGCTTGAGGAGCCTGTGGTAGTGCTGGGAGTGTGCAGGACAGGAGAGCAGGTTGTGCCTTCTGATTTCTGCGTGGCCAGACCAGTGGGGAAGGTGAACAAAAATGTTCTTGGCATGCAGATGTGCACTGAGTCCCTCAGAGTGGAAATGAGGGAAATAAGCAGTCGGTGTCTGCTTACAATGTTATCATATCTATTGGAGACTGCCAGTGGACAAATTAAGGGAAGATTGTCTCWTCTTCTGTTTGAAAGGTATCTCCCCCTAGGAGAATGTCTGACTGTGAGGCAGAAAGCATCCATCAGGGCTACTCCTCTATCTGGTGCTATAAATCATTTACCTGAGATAAAATTTTGACGAGCATTCTAGAGAAATGACCTCACTGTTTTATTATTTCAGTTGATGTGAGCTGTCACTCTGTGTTTATTGCCCCTGTAGTTAAAGTTTATRGAAGTTCCCCAAAGGGATGCCCTTGAATCTGGGACTTAATGACTTCTCCCTCTACTGGAATTACAGCTTCTAATTGGAGCAGCTTGAATTAATTTCACTTTATGCATGAATAATCGTATGCAACCTTTTGTTTCAGAACTCAAACCTACAGAGCTACAATGTTAAAAGCCCAGAAACTTTAAACCCATGACACATCTTAGAGCATAGAGAGGAATTTGAAAATCATGATAATAAATGTTCTGAAGTTATTAGGAAAAGGTTTTTCACCCAGAGGGTGGCCAGTCACTGAGCAGGCTCCCCAGGGAAGTGGTCACAGCCTGACAGAGCTCAAGAARCATTTGGACAACTCTCTCAGGCACATGGTGGCATTCTTGGCATGTCCTGTGCCAGGTGCTGGACTTCAGTGATCCTTAGTGGTCCCTTCCAACAATACATGATTCTGTGGTTTCATATAAATGAGTGTACCTGTTAAAACAAACAAACAAAAACAAAGAAAACCCCACCAAATCTTAAGAGTTTGTGAGTTTCAAGCTCTCTTTCCACCACTCACGGGTATAACTAGTGGATTTGGTCTGGTTTGCTTTATTTTCTCCTCCAAGTGTCAGGGAAGATCTTGATGTGGTTCTGAGATGGCCACTGATGGGTATTTTTGAAAGAGAACCTCAGCTATTATAAAACTTATTTAGACTTGAAAGCACTGAAAGTTGAATTAATTAAGAAATGTTCAGCTTGATCTCAGATTGCATTTCAGGACCAAAAAGATGCAGACCTGAGTTTCTTTGGTGGTWGTGCAAAGAATGGAGAAAGATCTTCATGAGACTGGTTTGCATGCATTCCATACAAAATAGAAGGTGCCCCATTTCAAATGGCAGCAAGTCAATTAATGGAGGGTTTAAAATCAAATTGCATCCTGCTTTATTCAAACTGCAAGGTTCTTAAAATGTGAGGGAAGTCTAAAAAATCTGAAGTAAACTAAAGGTCTCTCATTATGGARCCACCACAAGAGAAGTGTGAGCACTGACATTTCTGTCCTTAGGCACTGCTTGAATTTTTGAAGGTGTGGATCCTGTGGCAGTGTCTGTGAAGGTCATACAAAAGTGCATGTAATGCTGTGCTCCTGGAGATCACAGAGTATTCAGCTGGCACAGTTACATTCCCAGTCTGCTCTAATGAGATTTGCTTGAAATATTGTGGTTCAGGCCTTGCTTGCTTTTATTCTGGATTTTATTTAAGTTGCCAGTAAAAAAAAACCAATTATAACAGATTCTCCTTATATTTCTGCAGAGGTATTTAAGTTTTGTGTGAAGGAGGGGCTCAACAAATTGCTAATTTAACTTTCCATATTTCACTTCATGTTGTTTTTTTTTCCTTTTTTGTTTAATGTGACTGCTTTGTTGGCAAGCTTTATGGGGCACACCAAGTCTTTACCTGTGCCAAGCACATGGTGTACCCCTTGTACACCAGTGAGAATCATTAACTTGCATCCATTGTAAAACAGGTTATCTTTGACACAAATAGGTGAGCAGTCAGAGGGATGGAAGCCCTGCAAAAGAGTGTGTTAAGTAGGTTGTTGATAATCCTTTTTATCGAYGTGATTGAGTAAAACCCTGGATACTTTGGCCTCAAACCAGATGAGCTCTTAAGAGCTCTTAACTGTGTTGAAGTGTTGAGCCCAGCAGTAAAAAGTGAAGGCCTGCAGTGATTTCAGTGAGGTTTCTCTGCTGGCTGGCATTTGAGCACCTGTCAGCATGGATTTGTGGAATGTGGCCCTTCTTGGGCAGAGTCCATGGAGGGGAAATTACAATCCCCACCTCAGCTCTTGGCTCTGCTTACCTTTCTGATGTTGGCCTGTTTTGCATATCCTAAAAGCACTTCTTGCTTTGTTTYCATGTTTTCACTTGAATGAATCCATCCTGGAAGTGGTAAAAAGTTTGGTTGTTGCAGACAGGGGACACATTTCTGGTTGTGCTCCTGAGGAATTCCACAAATGGTGAAGTTGAGCCAGATGTTTTCTAGCGTGTCCTTCTGGTACGTCAGGGGGTCTTCCCATGTGCTCAATTTTTACCAAAGTTACTCATTCCCAGATGCTTTCCCAAAAGCATTCCTGTGATTTGTGACCTCGTATGTGCCTGCATCAGCTATCTCAGTTTGAAAACACAAGAGGTTGAACACTTAGACTTTACCACTTAAGCTTCCTTGAAAAATAAATGATTTTGCTGTAATGGGTATTGGTTGGCTTGTTGAAAAAACCCAAACCAAACAACTTAGATTTTCATGGTGACTTCTCTCTTGGTTTGTTATGGCAGCATATGATTTGTAATACTGTGCATCTCAACTAAGAAAGATCAAATATGGGCTTTCTTACTCTAGAAATAATTGGWCTGAGAAGTGTGCAGAGCATTGGAAATTTAAGGGAGACAAAGAAACAAATACAGTAGGCTACAGTGAAAAGCCTCCTTCCTGTTTTCATAATTTTATTATTTGTTCAGTAATGGAAACATGATGTGGGTAAGTTTCCCAGAAAATCTCCAATTTCCTCACAGACTTTCTGTGAGGTAACTCAGAGACTTGTCAAAATCTGACCTATTTTCATGCTGCTGTTTACATGCARTCCTAAGCTGCTCCTCACTAAAAGAAGTTGTTTGGCTTTGAAACCTGATGAATTATAAAAAAAAAAAAAAGTAAAATTTGACTTGTTAACTTCATTGCTTGAGTAAACCTGTCATGAACAGAATGATGCCTGTTTTGGGTTTGTGTGTGTATAAACCAGATATAAGAAAGAGCTAAATTTCGTCACCTCCTTTGCAATTAAGGACTCCAGCCAACCAAAGAATGTAATGATGTAAAAGAAGGAAAAATTACTTAGTGTGGGGTAGCTCTTCGTGGCTTGGTGGCAGTAATTAGTAATATGGGGGGGAAAGTACAAAGTGTCCTGACTGTAAAGCTGCAGTTTTGTAAGAGAAGGCAGAGACACTCAGTGAAAAAGGGGAGACCAGGCTGAAACACTCAGTGAACAATTGGCAATTTATCCAGCTTTTCTCCTCAGTAACCATTTGGTAATTTTCCACAGCCATGAGCTGGCACTCTCAGGTCTGACTGTCCCAAGCATTTTCCAGCATGCCTAACACAGCACATGGCTGGGTGCAGAGCTGGCAGCCTCCAGCTGGGATCCTGCTGGCACGTGAACCACACAACCATTTCCACTCAAAAATGCAGGCAAATCAAAGGTGAGAGAAATCGATGGAGAGCAGATTTTGTTGCTGTTGGAAGTTTATGAAATTGGGTGTTTAACTCCTTTGGTCAGGTCCGTGCTCCTTTGTTGGGTTGTAAGGAGTTGATGTTGGTGACGTTGATGGGTGTAGGATTAGAGTCAGCTGCTGTAAAATTGGTCTGGTGTTTATTGCAACTAAATACTGGGGAGTTGGACAAGATGTCCTCCTCAGTTCCCTTCCTGTGATTCTGTGAGCTGCAGTGGAAGCTACAGAACATTTGCAAGCATTCAGGCAGTCTGTTGATGGCTGCTAAAAAGGGTAAATAGTTCTGTTTATGGCATTTTCATCGTGGTGAAGCACTAGAAAATTGTGTCCCTTCTCTGGTAGTGCCCCTACACTGTGAGTGTTACTCCTTTGTGACTGGTTTGTCATGTTTCAGTAGATTACTAGTGGATCCCTTCTTTCCAGAGCTTAGACCTGCTCACTACTTCAGCCTGCCCAGAGAACCTGCTTCTCTTGCTTAGAAGAGGGGGGAATGTGTTGCAGGCGTGTGTTGGAAACTTCCTTCTAAAAACCATGGTAGCTTCTCATTTTAYTGCAGATCATAAGTCCTCTAGGAAAGGTAGTCTGAGGGTGTATCAGAGCATGCTGTGAGTCCCTGGGGAATAAAGAGGAGGAAATGGGGAATGGAAGCAGACAAGGTTCTGGTTGGTTTGGTGACAGCTGAAATGGCCATCCCAGGTTTTGTTTTTTCCATGACYAAAATATGTACAAGGGCTGTCATAAAAACACGTGATGTGAGGGAGTCTGTGAACTACAGCTGTGAGATCCAGAGGCTCCCAAAGATTCAGTACTGATTCTGCATGTGTTTTATTTTGGTTTTTTGTTTTGATTTGTTTTTTGGAGGTCAGGGCTGAAATAGCTCCCTTAGCTCTTTAGATGTAGGTTAAATGTGTTTGAGTGGGTCCCTGAGCTCTCCTGTTCTTATCAGTGATTTCTCTGAGTGTTATGAAAATGGGAGAGGCAGTTCACTAGGATTTTTACTTGTGTGAATTAAGGTTCAAGTGAAGAGCAGGGATAAGAGACAAATGGACCTCAGTGATGTAATAAATTCAGGGAGCTCTTCCTCTGCCCAGTGTTGATCCTGTGACAACACAAGGGGAATATAACAGGAAAAACACCTGGGAGATTACTGCAGGAATGTATGGACACTAAAACTGTCCTGCATTGTGATTTCCTGGGAATARTGGGTTATCCTTTCCTTCCTTCTTGCACTTCATCTAATCGGAATGGAAATAAAATGACAGGTTTGGAATTGTSTTCTGCATTGTATCCTGCAAACTCTGGAGAGCCATTCCATAAACTTCCCAGGGTGGTGGTTTGGTCTGACACTTTTCTTGTGCTGCTGTCTCTGGCTCACGTGCCCATGGCAGTGTGCAGCCACAGGAGAGGAAAGAAAATAGGTGTTCCTTGAAGAAAGGCTGAAAAAAACCACTGTGTTGTGGGACTGCTTGAAACAATTGAAAATAATTTTAAATGGGTTTGATAGCCTGCTTATAAACCGGGGAGCTGAAATATTTTTGCTTCGTGTCAGATAACTGGAGATGTGGCAAACTAAATACACGAGAGGACAAATTGGCCAAAACCGAGATTTGATCATTATAAATTTGATTATTTTTTTCTTTTTGCCACAAGGATGTTAATCTTCCTGTTTGGGTGCTGGGTTTTCTTTTGGTCTTTTGGGGTTTTTTAAAACCTGTTCATGTAAAGAAAAATTCCTGCAGTACACGAAGCGTTTCATCTTTTTACTGGACTCGTTTTTCCTCTGCCTATAGCTATAAATAGAATAATGACGTCTTACTCTCTGGGCTTGGTGCATCATTCATACAGTACATCTCCTTTCTAGGTCACAAAGCTTTCCCACATACACTTTTTTATTAAACACTGTGACAATGCTCAAGAACACAGGATTTTTTTTGCATCTGAAAGCAGTGCCTCATTGCAGTGGGGTACAAAATAATGAAAATATGTCATTGATTCAGAATTGCAAGAYATCCTGATTTCAGTAAAAATGTGCTTACTCTTAGGAGTGACTCACAGATTGACCATGGTGAGTTTAAAGGGGCTGTTTAATTTTATTTCTCCTGTGGTTGTTCTTGGGAAGTTTTATTGAAGGGTGTGGTAGATATTACTCAAGACCAATGAGTATATGGTAGAGCTGTCTTCAAAGTGAATTTTCATGAGGAAATCATGGCATTAGCTTTGATTTTATACACTCAGAACACAAATATGCTCATATGACTCCAGTGTAATTGATGGGATTTCTTGGTAGCTGAGAAAGGAATGGCTGATGGGTGCCTAATAATTGTGTCCTAGTGGGGCTTCCTCACTGACCAGAGAAAGAGATTTGTGGTTTGCAACCCTTCCTGTGCACTCCATAATCCAGCAGAAACAGTCAGGTTTCCAGTAGGCTGTTGGCATTTCTCCAGGCAAGAGATTAAATCACTCCAAGTCYTTTCTTTGTGAAGATTTCATGAAGAAGTTGTTTCAGTAAGAAACATGCTTTTTTTTCTTGTATTTCCCATTGACATCTGATTCTTCTTAGAGCAGGGGGTTGGACTGGGTGACCTCTGGARGTCCCTGACAATCCAAGTTATTCTGTGATGCTTTTGTATAGGCAAATAAGAGATGCCTGAATAGGGTGGGTGTCTTAAACCTTAAGTATAAAGCACGGTGATGCAGAAGCCCATGATCCAAGACTAAGAGGTGGAAATTTGACTCAATCGTGTCATCCTCATCTTTGAGGAAGACAAACCTGGTTTTAACCAGTGAGTTAGTCCAGGCAGTTCTGCTGAACAGAGATTGAAGTGGTGCTGAGATGTCCAAGGCCTCAGTTTTGCTTGACAAGTGTTGTTTTGAGTAATGTGGTGCCACTTTTGTACATGATCTAGACACTTTTCATCACACAAGGTTTTCCTGTGCCACRGTATATTTGAAAAGTGATTTACTACTCGGTAAATGCTTGTAGCCTTGTAATATTTTTTAAAAAGTTGACTCTCACTTTCCCAAAGAAGTAATTTTTAGCTATCAGCATTTTTAGTAGTTGATTCTTTTTTTTTACCACCACCCCCATGCTAGCTGCAGAGTAATTTAATTGTGGTTTCTAAACAGATGTACTTGGAAGAAAACCTGGCCAGAAATAACACATCAAAAGACAGCTACCATTTTGTTACATATCTCTTATGTAGCATCCTCCTTCTTTTCTTGCCCCTTGTTTGTCAGCTGAGAATTTCTTCAGGTTTCCTTTTAGAGGTGTTCCATTTTGGGCAACAAAGACACAAAAACTATGTCTATTGTTTCCTTTTTTTAAGCAGGAAATCAATGGGAATATACATTACCCTAAGTAAGTAGGCAGCTGTTCTAAAGCAAGGTCCTGACACACAAACACTGTCATGACGTACAAAGACACACACAGAAATGTCCATGGGTTGTTTTTTTTTTTCCCCCAGGGTCTAGAGGGGGAAAAAAAACCCTCCTGTTTGTTGCCATGGTCACTGTTTGTAATGATAGCATTTGCCAAAATTCACCACTCTGCACTTCCTTCAGCTTGGTGCTGCAAAGCCCTCTGCCTTTTAGCTYCTGGTAGGGATTTTGCTCCAGAAGAGATCAGCTACAAGGGATTTGGTTTGTATTTTTTTTTTTTTTCTTACAACCATGAAAATCAATAACAGAGCTTCCCTGTTTTAGTGATGTAGGATCCTAATCTGAGCACACACTTTATGCTTAAGAGGAAACCATTGTGGTAATTTGCTGGCAAACACTCTAAGGCAATCAGCAAAGTACTCCTATGATTTCTGCTAACCCAAAGGAAACCACAAGCCAGTCTGTCTTGGGTAGTTCCTGTGATTTTTCTCATACCAACAGCTGATGCCTTTTTTGTCCTTTTCCTGTGATGCTACAGCTACTTCACTTGGACAGCCTCGTGCCTGAAAACCAAGCATTCATGTTGGCTGACGTGAGAAACCAGTTTCTGCAGATACATTTTGGTGTATTGGAAAGTTATCTGATCCTTGCCTTTCCATCTTCCTCAATAAACATGCAGGTCAAATTTGTTCCCTTTTTTACTGTGCTGACTTGAAGATTGGTGGCATTTCCAGAGATCCTGAAGCTTGCATTTTTTTTTTTTTGTTTGTTTGTTTTAAATCTTATCTCTGTGGTTTGTAACACCAGTTCTTTCAGCAATACGTAAGCTATTTAATACCAAGCTTCTTAGGCTTTGCATTACAGACATCCAAATATTGACCATTGACCTTACTGCCTCATAGGAGATGTTTTCCAGATGGCTTTGAAGGACTGGGCAATTTTCACATTAAGGGGTGATGTGAATGCATTTTGGGGAGTTTGCACGTGCAGGCAATTCTAGGAGTGGCAAAGGATGAGCAGTGCATTTTGTTGATGGAACTGCACCCTGCCAGCTGGAGTTGGAGCACCTGGGAGATTCAGCCAGGTTTTTGAAACCAAAAAAAGCAGTTCCTGTCTCACAGAAATGATTGCTGATGTTTTTCTTTTTGCTCCTGAGTGCCAGCACCGAGGGTAGCCATGTTCAGCTGGGAGACTTATTTTAATTCTCAAACTTTGCATGTAGCTCACTGAGTCTATAAAAAACCCTTGTTGTCAGGAGTGCACAAGTGGCTTGGTCCTCACTCAGTGGCAGTGTTTTTCTTGTTAAGAATGCTGGAAGAATGGATTATTTACCTGTTTTCATTCACCTGTGCTGATTTTAAAGACAAGTAAATGCCATCCTCTTCCTGCTTTGGAAGTGCTTTGGCTGTCCATTTTCTTTCTCTCCCAGAAGAGGGATTTTTCTGCTTCCAAACTGGATTTCACAATCATGGAATCCATCTTGCAGACATTCCAGTATACTCTTTCCTAATGCTTTGAGTGCATTAACAAAATRATGCAGTTTGGAGAGCATCTTAAGCAGATATTCACCTTCACTCATCTATAAATTATTGTGTCCTTGTTGTAATACAGCAAGCCAGTTTTTATTGTAAATGGGAATTTATTCGTTACTCTGTTGGGTTCAAATTCTTTTTCCAGCCAATGGAGAAGCTGCATGACTTCCCTTTATTTTGGAGGGTGAAAATAAATGTGAAGGATGCATGGATTAAAGTGCTGCAGTCAAGGGAAGTGGAATTGGAAGCAGATACTGCATTTATACAGAATTGTGATACAGAATTGTGAAGCTTTTTTTGTAACAAGATAGAGACAGGTGAATGAAAGTAACTTTCCCACATAGTTTTTTGTGGTGGTCAGACAAAATAGCCAAGAACTGAGTTTCTGAAAATACAGTTTTCAAGGTGATTAACTGGCTGTGGTTTCATAGTTACTTTATCTTGTGAAGTTCAGGTGGGTGTTGATAGAGTAACAGTGCTTTCTAACCATTTTTATCAATTTTATACCAGCAGTGCTATTAAATCAGTTGCATAGCAAGCTGTCAGGAACTGACCCTGCT
>CADDXX010000837.1:72142-105964 GCA_902810485.1 Alauda arvensis
TCCTTTGATTGTTTTAGTTTTTGTCACGAGCCTGAAATTGAATTGGATTTATACACTCACACAACAGCACATGTGTTCATTGGCCCACATTTTATCACTGCAGGATGCCAGCAGGCTCTGCCTGTTGATGCACTGGTGACATCAAATTATTTAGTGACTGGCCACTGACTTTCCCTGTGGCCCTGACATTTGAGTTTTTATGTAATGCCAGGAAGTTGGAATGAACCTGMAATCCTTTCAAGGAGGTATTTTTCATCTGAACAGTTTCCTTGTGGCTCTGCAGAGTTAGATGTTGGCAGGGTGGGAAGGAGAGCTGACAGGCTGCAGAAAGAAGAACTGATCCAAGGGTTAGGAGTTCCCTAAGCCAGTGGTGTTTTTTTTCCCATGGAAGAAAATACATGCCATTGAGGAACTAGCAGCTGCATTCATCTTTGTTCTTCACTCTCCCCAGTCTGCCTCACTCTGGCTTGCAGAGAAGCTGATGAGCACTATGGGTGCTCAGCATTCATGAAAACTGGCTTGCTGAATTCTGATGATTCCTAAATTTAATATACTGCAGGAACAGCTAAAGTGCATGCTGTTTCTCTAACCAAGACTGTGTCCATTCACAAAACCTCTATAAATGGGAGGTTTAGCACCTGCAGATTTCATGTCTGCACCTCAGAGGGTCCCAYTTTTATTTCATCCCATGATTTTTAATTTTTCTCCCATTGGCTTAAGTCCGTTATTTATCAACAAATAAGTAATATCAATAAATATGAAATCCTTTATCCTGTAGGTACTGCTTTCCGAAGGTTTCTGCTAGAGCCAGTTCTATGTTTCTTGTAGGCTCTGAATACTGGATTTCAACATTTTATGCCTTCTTTGTGCATTTTTTACTTTTTTTTCCTGTCCTGAGGAATGGCAAATAATCTCAATGCATTAAAAAATATATATCAAAACGTAGTTGATGCTCTTAAACATTATTGTGTGGAARAGGAACAGGAAAACCTTTGGAGAAGTGAGTGGGTCTGGCTTTTGTGAGGCTCCAGATCTGAAGCCATTAAGTGCCATGCTCCTGTTCTTAGGTCACAGCCTGTGTTATGTGAGAAAACAGGATCACATTACACTCTTACGTTCTTCTGGGCATGKGAGGATATTTTTTACAATTCAGTACTAAAACAAATTCTGGAAAAGCTCTTTTTATGGAAGTAGACATCARCAGCTCGTTGTTTTTCGCTTTTGACTTACTAGTCTGGTTAAAATACAATTTCCTAATAGTCAGAAGTACTGTTCTTCATTTTATGCCTTCACTATAAACAATGGGACTTCTTCCAAATCAATGCCTGCTTAACTGAGCAAGCTGGTAACAGTTCACCTTTGGGAAAACCTAAGAAATAAGAAATGTTCATGAGAAATTTCTATTGCAGAGCTAGCAGGCATTTTGGAGAGTTAAATTCAGCTAGATTTTTTTTTTTTGTAGTGCATTTTAAAGTCACTCTGCTTTCTTGTATTTTGGCAGGAACTTTTGTCTTRGGTCAGATATTTTAAAAAGTCAATTTTTGTGCCAGCAAGCAGAAAATGAGTTACTTTATGTAAGCTTTACCACGGTGTTCTTCATCAAAGTGAGCAGAAATGGCTCTTTCAGTACCAGTTCTTTATTGCACTGTTGATATATGTGTATACTACAATACAAGACAGAATATTGACAGCACATCTGTAAAATGCAGGCCTGTGTGACTGTCACCATGCTGCAAATACAAGCAATTGAATGGTATAGATAGAGACAAAGCTAAATATTGGATTGAAAGAAGGTGAAATGTTTAGATTGCCAGTTTATAATGTGCTTTTTCATATAGTTCCAGTAAGGGTTTGGTAGCAGCACTGTGTTCCAGGACTGCTTTTTGACATCCTCATTACCCTGTTACTGACTTCTTAATGAGGTTGTGTACATGTGCTTTTGTCAGAGGTGSCTGATGTATTATCTTGCTGCCTCGAAGAGTTAAATTAATCTCCAAATTTGTAGCCATCCATCTCGGTGACTGTTTTGTCTTTGCAGCCAGGAGGTGCAGAAGGGAGGGGGGGAACAGCTTTTCCTCAGTGCTGCTGCTGCTCTCTGTTCTCTCTCCCTGACTGGGATTTTTCTTGGGATRTCCAGGGCTGCAGTGAGGAGCCCAGGCTGTTTGCTTGGGGCTGGGGAGCTGTGCAGGGGCAGGCAGCTCTGTGAAATGCCTGGCTGTGAAATGTGCCCCACTCTCACAACCACAACACAACTTGTTAATCTCTGCTGAATAAAAAGGTTTCGCCTCCTCCTGGTTTCAGGCAGCCTTTGGCAAAGGACTGTTTTTTTATTTGTGGTTTTATGCTGGTTCTGAATAGGGCTCCYTTTATTTGCTGTGTGGTTCTAGCWGTCACATTYCAATTTGTTCTGTTGGCAAATGTGYAAGGCACARGAGAAAYTTTYTGTSTATRTGARCACAAATATATTGTTTTCCTTTATTTCTAAAACCCTTGGCATGATTTTTCTGTATCTCCAAACTTGTTTCCCATATACACTCTCTAKKTATATGCTGAGTTAATCTTTTTGGTTGCCAGAAATTATATTTCTGTGAGTCTTCCACCACTCAGCAATGACAAATATTGTTGTTTTTTGGTTTAAGCTCCCTTTGTTCTTAAAAGAGAGGTTATAAAACCCATTTTCAAACCCTGAGGTAGACAAGGATGATTATCAAAGAAAACATGAAATTTTGGAGGTTGATGAGACAGTCTGTATGTCTGTTAGGAAAGGGTTGCAGCATATTATATGTGCTCTTCTGTGATTTCCACACTCCTACCAGAAAAAAATTGCATCGTCAGTGATGTTGTTTGGTCTTAAGTAAAAAATGTGGATCTTTACTGCCTGGCTTTTAATAGAGAAAGGAATTAATCCTGTTGGGCTTAATGGCTGGGACCCCTCCACATCCCAAATTTGTAAATACTATTAAACTCGTGCAGCACATTGCTCCATTAAGTCAGGAACTGCTTGCAGTAAGGAGGCATTGTAAAAACATGTGTAGAATGTGGATCTTTTTATTTGAGGTTGATATTTTTATCAATAAGGGTTGATATTTTTATAGCTGTTTTTGCGGATTTTTTTTCCAAACCATATTTTTTAGGATTGGAAGAACATCGTGAAATGGCTTAGAGAGAATATGCTCAAAGTAAACACCACAGCACACTTGGGTTATCCACATTCATAGAAATATTTAACAGATTGAAGAGACCTCAAAATCGTGTAACAGCAAGGATATGATGCTTTCCAGGATCCCAAGGCATGTTACAGTCATTAATTAACTGGAAACAATAACTTCCTTTGATGACAAGTRGTGTTTCCTCCTGATGAGGCTCAGAGGATTAGATGCCTATCTCAAAGCAAAAACATACTGCTCTTAAAAGACATTTTATAAGTGCCTATTCTTTTCCATTTTTACTCACTTTTGTGTGTATCACATCACCTCATTGTGTGTTTAATTGCTTAATTGCATCCTACTCTTCCTCTGCTTTGATGCTAGTGGAGGAGTAAATCACTTTGCTCAGAGGGCAGACAAATACTCTGCTGGTGTGAGTGAAAATTCAGTACCATGTTATTTTAACAAAAAACTGCAAGCATTATTTTGACCAAAAACTTACTCTTGTAAGGGGTGAATTYTCATGGAAAATGCAGCTTTTATAAGACTAGTGACAAAATTATTTTTTAATATATATGTATATTCATTAGSATATAGTAGTTTTTAGCCTAAAGGAAGGATGCCAGCTCAAGTGGAAGATAATGCAAAATAAAAAAACCCAACTGATGAAGGTTTTGTTGGGAGGAGAAAGATGATGTTCCTTTCTCCCAGCATACAGTTACACTGTCTTTTGTGCCATGTGGCTCCAGGTCTAGCTCTTCTTCTTTTGCAGCTGAAAGTTTAACTAAACAGACGAAATGTTGTGTATCAGATGCAGTTCTCAGCATTACCAGGCTGGTCTCACAGGCAGGAGGGGGCCAGCACAGTGCAGCAAGAAGAAAACCCACTGCATTTCCCCAGTCCCTCCTCTCTGCAGAGCAGAGTTCTCATTATTTGCCTATTTTAATAGGCCTTCCTGGGATGCAGAAGGAATTTTCTAGCTGAGGGAAGCCAGTGTAGTAACACCATGAATCAGTGTGCCAGACTGATCTGCTTGCTTCCCAGGAAAAAAAAATTCCATCAGTAAAGTTGTTCTGGTTTAGGCTGGATGAAACAACRGCTGATAAAGTTTGGAGGCCTCTTTAAAAGGCCCGTTTGAAAATTTGTTTTCTCAAATTACATCCAAAGACTCCCTGTGAGCTCCCAGTCCCACCCTTCTGTCCAGTGCTGAGCCCTGTGCTGTTGTGCAATGCAGCCTTTGAGAACTGCACTCTGTTCCTAGCAGACACCAACCTGCATGTCAGAGGGCCAGGGTGGGCTTGTTTTTCCTYTCCTTGTAGCTGTTTGTAAACAAATAACTCTGAAAATCAACTGTTCTGTGGGGGAATGATATGAAGGATGTGTTGTTATTGTTGCTCCTTTGCCTTTCTGGTTTKTTTTTTYTYCTTCYTCCTAATCAGAATCACTCAGAGCAAGCTCYCATTTTTGGTTCAGGTTTTCACAAGAGCTGGTATTGTGATGTGTGGGTGCCTTTGCTGAATTCAGGCTGATGCCAACTGACTTGTGAAGTGCTACACACACAGAGTGATCCATCCCACATCATAAGAAAGAGGAATGAAATTTGGAAAGCACAGTTACAGGTCACTGATGCACACATTTAGCACTGTGAGAACAAAGACAAAAAGAATCCTGCTCCATTAAAGCAAATAAACTTCAGTTCTCCTCAAGGCTATCAGGAGTTAGTTTAGTTGATTGGAGTTTTAGGAGGAGGTTCCAAGTCAGGTCCAGAGCTAAGGTGGTGATCTAAAAGGTTGYTACAGAAATGATGTTGCATTTACAGATCTTTTCAAAGCCACCTGTAGTGAGCAGGCAATGCATTCAAGGTCCTGTACACTTCCTTCTCTAGAGGACTGAGATAAGTGAGGACTGAGATTTCTTCCTCACAGAAATGATGTTCTTTCCTCTCCTTTGGCATATTTGATGAGCCAAGTTCCAGGAGAGTCCAGTTTAGAAAAGAAGATAGAAMCAATCAAAACTAGGTGTGTGTTGAGGTGGCAGGGGAAATAAAGTTATCTTGTCATTGGGACTCTAAAATGAAGTGTTTCAGCTTCTGCTCTGACCTGGGAGTTCACTCTGTAAAATCTTAACATATAATTTAGAATATGAATCAGGAGCTTTTGGCTCTTGGAAGTTTGATTTGGCTGGGGCTGGATCACTCTGTCCCCTGGAGGGACCATGCTCCCTGCATCTCAGGGCTGAGGCAGTGTTGTGGCAGGTTTGCAGACTCACAGCACAGTTTAACTTTTGCACTTGCTTCCGTGGATTGCATTTCCTTTACAAATCCAGCAGGGTCTTTACTTCCTTTTACATCACATCTGCCTCATAACAGCATAGTTCTTTTATTTTCATAAATACTTAAAAAGCCTCTTGGGTACAGAATGGAGAGAGAGGTGTGAATACTACACCAGAAACTAAGACCTGTTATTCTTGATYCCCAGATTTTAAACCTAAACATGAATTGTCTTCATGAGTCACCAGTCTCAGTTTCCCAGATAATTCTATAATTTTTTAGGCTCCTTTTTTTCCCTCTTCTTTGGATGTATACAGATAACTGGTTTTACTGCATTTTTGATGCTTTTTAAGTATTCACAGTGAAATTTGTGTAGAGCTGTGGGTTTTAAATTGCTCTATATATAGTGAACATTTTCCTATACATTTTTGATTGACTCATTGAAGTATTTAAAATCTGTTTTGAAATAAAAGCCTCAGTGATTTATATGATTGGGGATAAGTTAAAGACAGCTGTAAGGCCTACATTTGCAAAAGGTTGTCTACACTGGTTTCAACTGAAATTGTTATGCTGATGTGGGAGAGCAGACATTGTATCTAAGAAACAAAGTATTCTGGAACAGTTTTGTGATGTAATAGAGCAGTTTTGGAAAACTGTCTTTGCTGTTGTGAAGGGGAAAGAGCTATGCTATCAAATAATGGAAGGAGGAACCTGTTTATCCCGTTCTGGTTTCTTGCTGAAGTMAATTCTGAAGTATGTTCATTGATTCTTCTGCAGTGGAAAATTCTTCCATTCYTCTACATTATGAAGAACAGGTCACTTAAAAGGTTACAGGAAAAAAATATTTTGTGACYAGACTTGTTCTGACATTTCCTTATTCAGTCATTTAAAAGCATTGCTCCRCTTTTGCGTGACTTGAGATCTTGATGGAGCCTCTTTGCGCCTTCAGCTCTCTGCTCATGTTTCAGAATGCCTGTTAATTTGGTTTTCCATGACATGGAGGAGTATTTGGTTTAAGATGCACTCACCTACATTTATCTTTGGTAATGCAYTGCTGGTTGACTCAGTTTGACTTGTGTTGTGAGAGGTTGTGACTAAGGAATGTGTTCTTCCTGTTGTGCTCTCTGGAGATAAATGTTTTCCCCTAAAACAAATCAATAGGARCAGTATCAGCTATAATAAAGCTGTTTGATGGCCCATCTGAGCCTTGCTTTTTGCACTCGTGTGTAATTCTAGCACTGGATGTGGAGCAGTGGCAGATGCTGAGCAAACAAATCAGTGTGACTCCTCTTCCTACAGAAGCCTTGATGATGTGTGTTCAAAGGCATGGAGAAACTTGTGGTTGTGCAGATCTGTGTCAGGGACACCCCTGCAGCTCAGCCTGGGCTCCAGCCTCCTACCAAAGCAGTGCACACAGACAGTGATTCCTGTGCTCTTAACCCTTTCTTATAAACAGTTGTTGGTAATTCTGGATAAATCTTTGAAATGTCTGCTGCTCAGTGCTCTATTTCCCTGGCAGCAGATTAAAAAAAAACAAAACAAAAGAAGTTTTAATAGTGATTTATCTACTCAGCTGAATGATAAATGCATTATTGAGGAAGTAACAAAGTAGGTTAAGGGAATCTCCATGCACCTTAACTTTCCAGAATTCTTTTTCCCCTGTGTATTCTAACTTAAAGGGGGGAGAAATGACTCAAAAGCTGGCTTGGCCTCAGGAACAAAAAAAAAAGTGCATCTTGCACTGCTGAGAGTCACTCATAAACTGCTCTATACATGTTCATTTGATCTCTTGTCTGCTTGGCTTAATTAAAACACTGGAATGTTTGTTGAGTAGATAAGAACATTTCTGGGAGTTATTTAAATGAGCAAGTACTCTGCTTACTGTCATTAAGTGCCTTTTCCCCAGCCCTTCTCCCCTGCTCCTCACAGCAAGTGATATATGACTCAATAATAATGACAGCTAAGTCACAGATGGTCAAAGGTAAAGCCTSTAAGTGAATGCTGAATCTCTTTGCTGTTCATGTTAAAAGTGGTGTGGGAGTGTTTCTTTTGTGTTTCTTTTTTGAAAAACCCCACTTCTCCCTCTTTTGTCTGGAAATTTTGGGTCTTGACACAAGCAAGACATTTTTTGCAGAGGAAAATCAACGTGAAGTTGCAGATTGTCTAAAAAAAAAACATGTTTAAATGTAGTGGTAGCAATTGGAATAGGCTGAATAATATTGGAATGTTCCATCTAGTATTTGGATTGTTGTTACCATTTGCTTTCCAGAGTGTGTTTTAATTTGTTTTTTTTTCCCCCCATTTCCTTTGTTTGAAATATTCAGGAAATGTTTGTATTTTTCATTTTCTTAGATTTTACTGCTGCAACTGTGGAATTTATTTTGGCCTTTTAGATATGAATGACTTGCTGTTTCCCCTCTCCTTGTGAGGCATCTCATTGCTCAACYTCTGTGAAGCAAAACATCTTTTAATGTGTCCTCATCACCACAAGGGTAATGGGAAAAGGCTGCTATAGCACTTTCTTTCATTTCGTGAGTTCTTTAAAAATTTAACTTGAAAGAAAAAAACACAGATTGGAAAAGCTTCCTACATACCCTTGTCTCAAGAGGTGAACAGGTTTTTGGAAATGTCTGCTGCTTAAAAAATGTGCAGAGCCCAGGGTCCAAATATTTAAGGTTTCTGCCATACATTCCATACCTGGTGGCTTGGAGTAAGCCAAAGGCTACAGTTTAATTCATTGGGGTGAGTTCTGTGAATTCAAACCTGATTTGTAAAAATCTCCTCTTCTTACCAAGGTTGGCTGTCCAAAGTATTTCATAATCTAGGCACTTYCTAGAAGGCATGTTTTCATTCATCTGTAATGCTGTGAAAAGCATATTGATAGCAGGGAAATACAGAGCTGTTCTGTGGCCACAAGTGGGGGGACATTATTCAGCATTTTTCATTGGTTTTCTGTTTGTTCTGTTCAAAATCAGTAGGTGTGCAGGATCTGGGTTGCTCAGGTCTTTGCTGTGTTAGTTGTCTCACTTTTACAGCTGTCAGATTCCCATATTTCAGTGCACTATTTCATGTTCTCCAGGGTTGTGATCTCCCACAGGAAGGCAGGTTGCTCTCCACTGCCCATGTGGTGCTCAATAATTCATCTGCATTTAGTCAAGGAGCAGCAAATAGGGGTGTCAGAGGTGTCAGGTGACAGCCACATCATTTGGGAATCAGGACAAGGAGCAGGATGGCTTTGGCTGCTCAAAACCACCCAAAATCGCTTGTATTAAGTGCACATAAGAGTTTTTTTTAATATTTAAATGCTGTGTTTATCCAGTGAAAGTTTCTGAGGGTCTTTYCTGGAAGAGAGCCAAGCAGGATAAAGAAGCAGGGAGCAGTGTGGATTTTAGTGCAGCAGCCTCTGTGCCTGGTAAGGACTTTGGGCTGGCTCATTCCTCAGTATTTCCTCATCCTGAAAGCTGCATACACTCCTGCTTTCATCCTGCTGTTTTTCCTGTTCCATCACCACGTATGCTGGATAATCCCAACAGCTTTATTTTCACCAAAGTTTATCTCTTTTTCTTGGTTTGAACTKTGTTTCAGCACTGCCAGGCTGTGTAATGCCATTCATGAAGTGCAGAAGGGGGAGGATGAGGGAAGGAGGAAAGCTGTGCAGGTGTAGATGCACAGGGAGATSACTCCAGAGTAGCAAAAGCTGCAGAGGAGTTGGCTCCAGCAGCCAGAGCACTGAGGTTATGCAGAGAGCAGAGRAGGCAGCCAGCTTGAGATGAGTGCAAGTTTGCAGCAGGGGAATAGAGAGAGAGAGCAGCTCCACAAAGTATGTTGGATGAAGTCCACAGGGAGCTTTACAAACCAAGAAAGATATTACTTATGCTGGGTCAGGTTTCTTTCCACGCAGATGTTGTGTTAGCTCTAGCRTTGTCATTATGTTGGACCTCTTCAGTGTGACTAATAGTGCATACATTTCACATCTTTTTGTCTCCATGCATATTCAAGTGCAAGGAATAAGCCTTGAAAAGTTTTTCTCTATTGCTTGTCCTTCTACTACCCTAAAGTAAAATAGCTTTCCCTACTGGATTTTCAAAGAGTAAATAGGGAAATAGGGAGTGAGTGTGCTTTCATGTGCAAATCAAAATTAACTTACGTGCTTTGCACTTCCAAGTCCAGAACTGTAAAAAAAAAAACTTGAGGTGTTTGTTTTTATGCAAAAAAAGCATTATTGTTGTATAATAAGGACAGTGATTTCTGAACTTCCTTGCTGTTTTCTGTGGTTGCTGCTTTAACTCTTCTATGAGTTAAAGGGCTGGGAAGAGACTGTGGACATGACTGTGTAAACTTTATGATAATGCCTCATAAACTCCAGCTCTGTSGAAAAAAAAACCCCACAGTGTTTCTGCTTCCTGTGTTTCTCTATCATTCCCTTCTCTCCTAGCAACAGCTAATTTGGGATGCTCTAATTTTGATGCTGACARTGTGTATCCAAGGCCATGATCAGGGTACCAAGCCAGAGTCACCAGCATTTGGTGGTGTCCATAAGGAGTCAAACCAAAGCCTTGAGGACTGGGCAGAGCCTTTGCACAAGAGCAAAGGATCTGTCAGCAGGATTGTAGCCCRTGTGTAATTCCTACAAATCTGTGAGTGGGAAATGCCAATGCTTATTAGACCATGCATTAAAATATCATTGAGCAGATGTTCAGRGAGCCTTTCATTCATAGTGCTGTTAGCAATGAATGGGGTATTATGCTGCCATTCTRCATTTTTAAGTCAAGTGTAAAGATATGTTTGAAAAGGAGAAATAGTGTTAAGTGCACCCTGCTGCCATTCATGTTCAAAAACAGGGTTTTTTTTCCTCCAGTATCTAAAATTAGACTGGGAATGAGTGTTTAACAATACAGTCYCAAGTTGTACAGAATATTAAACTACACAGTGAGTATTGTTCATTTGTTTTTGATCAAATGTATGTACATCTCTCATGTGGCAGAGAGATTTTTCAGAAAGAACAGTTCTTGAGCTCTAGCCTTACCATTTCCCAAGGGCTGTGTTATCTTTGTTCTCAGGGTTCCTTCAAATTGTGTTTTAATCACACTGCTTTTAAAGGGCTTAGAAGGCTGTAAGGAGAATCAGGTGTTGTGCTATTTTCCTAAGTCCTTTCATTGCTCCCCTCCACTTCTTTTTCCTCTCAGTTCTCTCCTTGTTTTACAGCAATGTGAATTACCTTCAGGAGTTTCYTGTCACTCTTTCCTGATTATAGAAGAGTCTGATTTAACCTTGTCCTCATGCTTAGTCAGCTCAACTTGTATGAGATGATTACACTYGAGATTCCTGTTAAAGGTCACACAGGAGGACTGTAATTTTCTCATACGGTGCCCTGACAAAAGCTCAGATTTGTGCATCTTAGATCTCAGCCTGTTTGACATTAAAATGTACAGATAAATTTATCATGTTATGTGTGAGCTTCCTGGCCTCTCTCAACGATGGTGKTCTGGGTTTTACAAGAAAAAAATAACATTTAGGATTYGTTGGATTTTTGGAGGGGTTTTTTGTATTTTTTTTTTAGGAGAGAGAAAAGCAAAAGTGTTGGAAAGGAGTATGATAAAGCAATTCTTGAGAACTACATCCAAATGTTAAGGCTTAGGAAGAGACCTTCCCAGAGACTAAGGAGTACCATATCTGCTTGTCAGGGAGCTCCTGGACCATCCTTTTAGGCATCTGATCCCAGCTGGGTGAGGGACACTGAACTGAAACAGCAATGAGCTGTCCAGGGACTTGTCCATGCGAGAAGAGTGACTTCCAGAAAGTCCAAACATGGAGACACTTAGCATTTAAAAACATTCCCTCCTTTGGTTTAATATCTCAGTTGCCAAGGAATGGTGTGAAGTGTCTGCATTGTGGACACCAGTGGAAAGAAAAATACGTTAAGAGAAAGGAGTAATTCTGAGGTGCCTTCATTCATCTGCCACTGTCTCGTTCCTGTCTGGGTTTCACATCATGCCTCCTCTTGGACTTACGTGTGTTTTGTAAAGGGAGAGTGTCAAATCAACAGCACTTATGGGGGCTTGCATTTTACTCCTTTTTTTTGTTTAATTTGGTTGACTTGCGCACTCTTTTTTTGAAGTCACAAAGACTTTTGATATCCCTTTCTAAATCATTGTGCTTACTCTTGTTATCTCTTTGAAAAAGTATGAGAAACATGAAGTTAACTAAGTTACCTGTGCTTTGGGTGGAGTTGGACCAGATGAACTCCAAAGGTCCCTTCCAACCTCAGTTACTCCTATAAAATATTTTAATTAAAGATTCATTTGGGGGTTTTTCGTTTCACTGTGCAGCACTTTTGAGAGAACTTGTTTTGGGATTCAAGATAAGCTGTTTTTTCATGTTCCCCTGGATTTTGTGTGTTGGCATCATCTCAGAGTGAAGTATTTAAGGCTTTAGTGGCATCTTAGTGGCATTTGCTGACTTGTGCAAAGAAAAGTATGGTTAGTGGAGTGGCATATCCCTTCTGTCACCCCATCACAGATACTTAAGAAAAGAAAAAAATAGAGGACTAACATGGTCTGAGTATTTTCAGCCAAGGAATTAAAGGTGACAATAGGATGAACTCTAGAAATACCAAATGAGCAAGGTAAAGAATTTTTCAGACCTTATTTCAAAACACAATTTGTCACTTGTGCTTCAGTCTTAAATTATGTTTCACTTTTTAAAGATTAATAGAAATACGTGCTAGCCAAAAAAAGACAGAAACCTTTATTTTGAGAAGAACCTGCTCTTGGGGTTACTTTGAAATTTTGCTGTTTCTTGGCCTAATATGATTTCTACTCCCCCACTTCTTCCCTTCTTTGTTTTTACTGAACCACAAAGCCAGAGAATTTAATTACTCATTTAGCTCAGSTTTCAAGCTCTCAGCATGCTTATGTTAACCAAATAATTGGGCATTTCAGATTGCTGACCGGATTAATTGATCACTTAAAATGTTATCCTGCTTCAACTCCAATTTACATCAGACTTAGCACTCTGAAATAACATACTGTTTCCTGAAAGTGCTTTGGAAGCTTAGAGAAAGTGCACTGGATTGGGAAGGGAAGAGGGAACCACAAGGGCATTAYAACAGGCTAACAAATAACCATCTGGATCATCTCACTTTCAGTATCCAGTCATCTTAAAAACCTTAGGTCTGGAAAGGATGTATGGTGTGCTCTGTTCCAATTCTTCCCTGTCATGGTCAAGCGTGTTATGCATTCCTCTTCATAAACCAAACAAGTTTCTAATTCCTGACTTCCTGAAAAAGCATGGAACTCTGCTAGCATTGCAATGCTCTTAAGTCTTTGCTTGGAACTTTCCTTGAAACTGGATTACTTTTAGCTTCAGTAAGAATTTTTACTTGGCAATGGCTGCTCCTAATCTTTTCATCTGTCCAGGGTTGATCCTTTGGTGGGAGGTACTCATCAGACTATGTGTTAAATTCCACTAATTTGTCTTATGCCAGCAGAAATTTGCTATAGCTTTGTCTGTTTCTTATTATTTCAGAGTAATGGCTTTTTGGGTTTTTTTTAAGGTCTGTTTTATGTTCATTCTGCTGCAAATTCAATGGAAAGAATGTCACAGGGCAAAGGGAAAGCATGTCAAACAGCAGGAATAATGGAGAACACGGTCTCCAATGGGGACACTGGTGGTCCTAAACGTGACTAACAGCTTCTTGCTTTTAGTTTGGKAAACCCATTAAGAAGTCAGTCCTAAAAAAAAAATAAAAAAATTTAAAAATGGCAGCTGGCTGGGCTGTTSTTGGGATGGATGGATGGGCTGGTGCAGGCTCTGGCTGTGTGCCCCTCTCAGACAGGGAGAGTGCTCTCCCTGCYGAGCCCCTGGCAGCCGCTTGCGGCAGGAGCGACCCCGTGCCAGACTCCACCAAGTCCCCAGAGTGCCASAGCCTTGAAGGCTCAATTTAAACAACAACCACAACCCCTGTGAATGTGAAAAAACAGAGGGCTTGAAAGTCTTCCCTAGGAGTTTTCTACTGGTTCATGGACTGGTCCAAGCGTGCTGTTGATTCAGTGTTACTGGAACTGGGAATTTTAAACCATCGGGGTGTTGCTACCACTGCTTGTGAAGCATGTGTTAGATAAAGTGGGATGATCGTAAGAGTCCACAGCCTTTTTATACTGCTGGGCATGACTGATCTCAGTTCTGCCTATGTGGAGCTGTGGTGTAGAAACATACTTTTTACTGTGTGGGACTTTGTTGGATGATTTTGTCCTAGAAGACAAAAAATTTCATGTATAGGCCAGTGACAGTGATGGTTTGTGTCTGTTCACTGACCCGGAGAGTAAGATGAAGTTGTATGCATTAAACATTTTATTGTTTACTTTTTAATTGCTTTGTTTTGTCCTGGTTGTAGCTTCTTTTGAAGAATGAAGTTGGAGAACCAATTGTTGCTGAATACACATGCTGCTCATCTCTCCTGTCTCTGTTCTCAGCACTTCAGTTGTAAATGGTGGGGTTTGCATTAGGGAAATTGAGTTAATTTAAATAGCAAAGATAGCAAATGAATTTGAAGTGGATCTGTGTGTGTTTCAAGGAGACCCCAAAGAGGTTGGAGAAGTAGCCATGGCAATCCAAGCATGCAAAAGGACTTGTGTGGGCCAGAGACAGCCCAGTTTGTGTGGTTGCTTGGGGCTTTTATTCAGCACCTGCACTGCATCAGATCATCCCATCTCAAAAACGTGGGTTCAGCTCCTTCCTCTGTATCTGGAGCACAGTGGAAGTGGTTTGCCTCAAAAAGTAGATAAATATGTCTGTTGGAAAAGCAGTTTAGAAACCTCTTCTGGTACCTTCTGGTATGAAGACACTATAAAATTTAGTAGTTCTTACATTTGCATGTCTGGATTACTGCCTTAGGTTTTCAAAGAGGAGGGAAAGAAAAATGAGACCCATTTCTGAGGTCTGTGGTCTAAATGAGGGGAATATTTGAAGGGAGCTCAATAACGTGAGCCTTACACTTGCAGCCAACACCTTCTTCTGTTAGTTCAGAACAGGAAAATATGGAACCATTATTCTCTGTGCTGTCTGTGCAGTTCAGATGTAGCTGAAAACAAGTTATTTCCCTTCACCCTTGAGTCCAGAATCTGTATAACATTGAATTTGTGTGTGTATTCTGCCAGATTTATGAGTGAATCTCTTAAAGCTGGCTGCTGCWGCTCTGCTGTGTAAATGCAGTAGTCCATTTTATAAAGGAATGATGTGTGCCTACATCCTTGAGAACAGAATTGACCTCACAACTGGCATTGAGCCCTGATTTTGGTCACTTGTGCTCCCCTCCCCTGCTTATCTTCTCCCTTCCAGGRCTTCACTAAGTGATGATTTTGGGTYCCCCTGTTCTGGGACTACTTGATCACCTGATTTTTGCAGGCTTATAGAGAATTTATTTCTGTGTGCTTCTGGGTAAGCACYGAGGCARTTTTTGCCCTAGCCTTTGTTTCTCAGAGGTGTTTGGGGGGAGGATTGTTAAGAAAGAAAAAGATTGTTTTTACTGATATTCACTAGAACCCATAATAATTTCTAGGCTTTCATTTGGGGCCAAATGTGAGCACATCCTGTGTTCCTTTATTGGCTAGCAGAGCAAAGTGTGTGTTTGGAAAAGGCTTCAGGTTGCACAGAGGAAGCTGCTGGAACCACTGGCTTCAGCAGATGGAACTTCTTACCAGATACTCACCCCTGCTCTGTGATCCTCCTTAAAAGGTTTTTGCACATTAGAGGCCAGCATTTCCACAGCAATTTTTTAAATCTCTTGTGTAAAGCTGAGAAATAAAGCAGCAGATACGATAAGCTGTGTTGCCTTCCTCCACCCTTCTGGAATGGTGTTGATTGTAAAACCAAAAAGCTTTTCATTGATAAAATCTTCCCAGTTGTCCCTTTCCTGACCCATGCATGGATCTGTTGAGAATCACTTTCTCAGGARCACTCCTTCCTTTTTGTTGTGTCCTATTTTCCATATGCTGTCCCTGGATTGTTTCCAAGGAAGGAAAGAAGCCACCAAAACAAAACAAATCCACCAAATCTCACCCCACCTCTGGTACTGCTGTAGCATCTGCTCTCAGACCCGGATGTAAGGAGCTCTCTAGGGGTGATTATTGTACAGTTTCCATGCACCAACATGTTAAAGATGCACTTCCCTTCTCTTGTAAACTGTCCTAGACCTCCAGTAGCTTTAGGATCCTCTTGCTTGACTAAAGACAGTATAATTTGGTTTGGCTTGTGCTTCTGCATCTGTAACTTTKTGATCTGGTGACACATTTTGGTCATTTTAGAGTGTAGTCTTGCAAACAAATACTTTCTTACTTCTGTCAAAAGGTTTATTTGAGCTAAATTCTTTGGTAAACCAAATGAATATAAACAGCACTTCTGCATAATACTCCTAYCTTGCATTCCAAAGCATTTCACAAACCTCAAATTCTCAAGTTTTTTATTTCTTAGAATCACCAAAGGGGAACAGTGGAGCATAGTTTGAAATCTTTTATATGATTACATGCAAAGCTGGCATCCATGCTGCTTCACTGTCAGCAGGATAAGTCAGCCTGGAGTCTGAGAAAGAGAAGTGCTGGAGAGATAAGTCATGTTTAGGGGAATGGGAGGACTCTGAGAAACAGGATATGACACAGAGGCCATGGGAAAAAGTAAAACCTCCTCCTCTGCCACAAACCCAGATGCCTGCAGTAAAGCTGGGCCTTGGAGGGGGATGCTCCACGTGGGCACAGGARCATCTATAAAAGAGCAGCTGGTATTGGGGGGCCTTATCAGAGCACCCTCATGTGCATGGGTGACACTGAGTATGTGATGAATCTGAAGGCAAATAATTATTAYTAATATTTGGCAAAAGCATCTGCTCATAGAAGCCAGGACAGTCACAAAGAATGAGTAATTTTATGCTGAAAGAAGATTTGGGCCTGGAACAAAACACTTGGGGATCTAAGGAGGAGCCCTTAGTGTTGCTAATAAATATTCACTCAGGCAGATTTGTCACTCGTGTTTCTGAAAAGTTTTGTGCCTGGATGAAAAGAATGTGCTTTTATTTCTTGAGCAGCTGTTCTTTTAAATGGGTGCAGCTGTACCACAGTGTCCATTGACACCAATTGCTTTGTGATTTAGTGTAGGGCTTGCAGTCAACCAAGCAGAAAGATTTTTTTTCTTTTTTAAATTTTTTTTTCTTTGTTAAACTGAGGAAGATCTTGTGAAATAGCTCAAGTTGGTCAGGCTGGAGCAGGCACAACTGCAGTGTTCCTGTGACGTTGCTGTGGAAGCTTTTGAGGCACATGGAAGGCAATTATCAWTTGCTGTCAGCTGAGGCACAGCTCTGCTGGAGCTGCCTCTGTTTGCTCCAGCAAGGGCACGACCTGCCACATGCAACGTGGAAGTCATCTGAAAGATTTCCTATGGCAAGAACAACACTGCAGTTATGTAATGARGTTTTATTGTTAGAAGTATGTGAAAACAGGAGCTGTGAACTTGCAGGCAATTCAGAGCTGAAAKTTTTCCACATTCTCACTCCAGAAGTGTTTTTTTGAAAGTTAATTGGAATGCTGTTTGGCACTTTTTTGATGGGAGTGAGTGAGCATGTCTGAAGGAGACTTTTTTTTTTTTAACTATCCCATTCTAACTGTGAGTTTCCTACATTCAAAGCATTAGGAGAGTAAGAGTTTTAATCTTGGCTCTACTGATTTCCTCAGTAGGCCTGGAGAAAGCCTTCTGTCTTTCTGTTGTGGACACAGACTGTTAAATGTCTACAAAAAGATCTTCTGTTGCAATCTCACCCAAAACTTTATATAAATTGTTCCAAATGCCCATAGATGCTCTTTAGCAGTGAGACTGTCTGAAGTCCATAGTTTGTGTGAGCAAATTTTATTTTTAATTCTTTTACCCCCCTTGCTGAGCCAATAAACATTTGGGATCCACTGGCATTACTAGAGGATTATATTCAGCTGGACAGCAGCTCTTCCACATGTTTTGTTAAACAGGTAAAGCCTGTGTAAATGCAGGGGGGAAAAAAAAAATTGAGTTCACTGTGCCTCAGGGCCTGGAGGTCAGATTTTGGAGGAGTTTCTGCTGCTTGTGTTCAAGCAACCTGTTCCAAAGCAGGAGGGAAATGTCTTTTGTTGTTGCACAAGGAAAGCTCCAAGGTTTTGGGGTAGGGTGCCTTGAAACATCCTTGTGTTCTAGTCTTCAGCCAGGAAAAAGCAGTAAATGTCAAGTATATTAGATAGTAAAAAAAAATAGAATTGCTAAGAAAAGAAAACTACTTGTAATTAAAGTCCATAAACCGGTAATAATTCTAATCATCCCAAATGTTTTAATTCGCTGCTGTGACTATAAATCATTTCATCCCCTGCTTGAATTCTTGGAAACTACTTGATTGGTGGCCTAGCAAATGTGTGTGACTCAGGGAGAGTATTTTCAGCCTGTTTCTCTTGGGAATATAGAATATTCCTTACTTTTTTAGTTGTTGGAACACGGAGCAGACCTGTATCGTAAACAACACATGCTGCTATCATTAATGGTATTTTAGGCAGAAGGCTGTATTGGAAACTTTTCACTCCTGAGAGGGCACAAGAGAGCCTGGATGGAGCACTGCTGGGCCAGTTGTATGTGGGTTTAAAAATAAACCACTGCCAGCACCACCACCCCCACGCCAGCCTCTTCCATAGGTTCTGTCACCACGTATCTGTTTATTTCTAATGGCTCTTTTAAATGGCAGCTTCATAAACTGAGCTATCCAAAACAAAGGCCATGGAGTTTACTTTGGCCATCTCAAGTGAATTTTCCTAATCTAAACATCAGCAGTGCCTTTCATAAATCAGCCCAATGACGTCACCTTTTCAATTAGCAGGGCTGGTATTTGTGTTCTGGCCTCAGAAGCTATTTGGCCAGTTAATGTTTTCAGGTTCTGTAGTAGTCCAGACTTCTCACCAGTTCTCAGTAACGTGCTTGAAGAGGGAACACATTTATCAATAATTGCCACTTTTTAAGTGCAGATAGCAGACAGTGATTAATGCCTAACCTTTTCTGTTGTCTACCAGAAATAACAAGCACAGTCTGTGGACTTTTAAAATTGTTCATAATGTATCTCACAGTTCTTATTGGGGGACACAGGCATATCTGCAATTTGATGGGTGTTAGGAAGAGTAGGGAAATGAGAAAAATTATTGGGTGTTTTCCTGTATTTCCAGGAAAGGTAAAATGAGGTAGTGCTGAGAGCTGGGAGTGAATCATCTGTCTGCCTGAGTGTGCTAGGTTGTTTTATTTCCCAATAAGTACTTGAAACTTGGCTTAAAAGGTTATTTCAAAGAGATTCAACTTCAGGCTTCTTTTCCTGCAGGTTAGAGGGATCAAGCCCCTGCTGATAGGGAGCCTGTGTGTCATGTTGGGCTGGGGAACTGTTCACTTGCTGCATATCCTTTTCTGTAGATGAAAATGCTTCCACTCCATGAAAGAGGCTTATTCTGATAAGGTTTTTAGCAAAATCCACCAACTGCCAAGAAACAGTCAGGCAAAGCAACAGTGCTCTTCCTCTTAATCACACCTTCCTCTCCCTGTGTGGAAATAACAATAAGGGCTGACATGAGCTGAAAAGAGCCAGAAAATGTAGAGCCAAGGCTTAGCTCCTATCCTTAGCTCACCCTAGCAACACATTCACACGTTGCAACACAGATGCTATATAAGGTCACCTTGTACCRTGGTGTCAGCTGTGATTGAATTCCCTGAAAGAGAAACCAAAAATTATCTTAAACACACAAACTATTCCATAYGTGTGTGTGCGAGGTGTGGTTTTGTTTGTGTTAAGGATGAGCCCTGCACCAGTAAGTGGTTGTCCTTGGCTTGAAATGTGCAAATGCTCGTAAGTTGGCTCTATGGATCTCTTTCAGTGTCCTTTGAAACAACCTGAGCTTGGGTTCCCGTGATCCTGTTYCTGTTCTTCAGCTTTCTACACACAGCAGTCTTTCACCAGACCTCCTGCAGCTGTGGCTTAGCTTGTTGATAGCAGGAGTGAGCTAGACAGACCTTTTTCCATTTCTTTTTCCCCATCATTTCTGAGGCATTGCTGCCCTGGTCTTAGCAGTGCTGTTGGGCTGCAGCAGAGGCTGAAGGTGCAGCATCAGTAGACACTGAAGCCTGTATGTAATTTTAGGGGAGGTAATATTCTAAGAGAGCTGGAACAAGTGCAGGAAAATGCCATCACCTTTGCTGGTGAGATACYTGCAGGTCTCAGCTCATTTCATACCCAAAAGGTAATGCCTTTTGCTTCCTGCTTGGCCATGAATGTGTGGCCCTTATCATGAAGACTTAGCTGTGACTTGGCCACAGACTTGTGTGAGAATGTGGACACTTTCCCTTGATCTTCTGTAGGAAATGTTTTAGGTCCTAGGGCTCATGCTTAACAAATTGCTGAGCTGACAATCATCCCCTTCAGTTTGTCTTCAGGCAAGTGAGCAGAATGTGGGAGTGAGTATCACATCCATTACTGAAACTCTCCAGTAGAKTGTGGGTGCTTTTTCTCCAGTGCAMRTTTCCTTGGGAATCTTGGGAAAGRAGGAGGAATGCATTAGAGCTGTAGATGTCTGTTAGTCTTGTTGAGACACTCRTGCAGCATCTCTCTGCACTGAGCTTTTTGCCTTGACTCATTGATAAGGTGGTGCTTTAAGTCCCTGGCCAGATGAGCATAAGGGTTGTTCTTCTATGGGTCGAAGGCTCTTTCTTCATGATTTTTGCAGTTCACTGGGTGAGTTCCTTCTTGGAGGGTGAGAGGATAGATTTCTAATATCCTGTCTAAACCTTCCCTGGTGCAACTTGAAGCCATTTYTTCTTCTCTTATCCTTTKYTACCARGGAGAAGAGGCCAACCTCCACCTCACTACARCTYTGTTTCAGGCAGTTGYAGAGAGTGACAAGGGCCCCTCTAAGCCTCCTTTTCTCCAAGCTAAATAACCCTATATCCCATAGCTCTTCCTCAAAAGACYTGTTCYCCTTCACCAGCTCTGTTGCCCTTCTCTGGACACAATCCCAACACCTCRGTGTCCTTCTCTCAGTGAGGGACCCAAGCAGAGTATTTGAGGTGTGGCAGYGATGAGCTCAGYCAAGGGGATACTGTTGTGGAAATAYTAATTYGATAGYTTCAGCCCTTGAGRAGGATCTTCATTCCTCATATAACTTGTTCARGATTACTGGGCTGCAGAGATGCTAAAGTCATCTTGAGGGCAGGCCAGGGGTGGAGTGCTTGCTGATAACCTGGTGCTACCAAATCCTCATCCAAAGCTTGGTGAGCATTCAGGAATCTGCAAGGAAACAGAAAGAATGAATGGTTTCTGGAGTATGTGAAATGCAGTGAGCAGAGCCTGTGTGTTTCTCTGGGAGGCTCAGACCGGATTTGTGTTTATCTGGTGGCTGTAGCAGATAGCTGGGTTATCAGTTACTCTTACAGTTTCTGTCTGGCCATGCCCTTATCTCCCCGGTGCTACCGGCTGCAGGGCAAGTGCCTTTTTTCATGCTTTATGCAGCAGCTTCTCACATGTCTGAAGGGAGAGCTTTCTCCTTTCACTGCCATCACTTGAGCATGCCAAGGTCAGCACCTGGGGGGAGCAGAGTGTGAGTGCTGRGGTTTGCTGCATGCAGATTGAAAGAGGCAGCAYAGGGGAAGCTGTGCCTCTACATTAAAAACATTCTAAGAGGATTTTTTTTCCCCTTCAAGTTAAAGCAAATAGTTGCAAAGAAAACAAAACGCAAAAATTCTGTTTCAAGAAGCTGATTTAATGGAATTTTGGGATTTGCTGTGAGTGTGGGATGAAAGTGGATAAATTTGACCCCCATGCAGGTGAGGCAAGGCAGCCTGGAATGACTGCATCCCAGCAAAACAGAACAAGGATGGCTGTCCACCATGGAAGTGCAAATCTGGTGGCAAATTCATGAGTGGTATGGTTTCCTTTGGGCTCTTTTGTTGAGAGGACAGGACTGATGTGGCCAGCACTGATTTCCCAGCCCTACAGATCAATACATGTGCTTGTCCCATGTTCTGCTGGGACTGTTTGAGGTACAAACTCCATTCCCTAAATGGAATAACCTGTGCCACCTCTGGCTGTCRTGTGTAGGAGGTGAAACCCTGCAGAAAGGAGGTTTCCTCCAGTCTGAGACTGAGCCCAAAACCAGCACACACAAGAACACAGCACAGGAAGATGCTCTGATGTGTAAAAAGTGAAGGCAGGAATGGTCTGGATTATTTTTATGTATATGAGAATCTGCATTTACCCTGGAAAAAGTGAAGGAATTGACTTAAGAGAGGTACAGGATGTTGTAATAGGTAGTGAATGTGTTTTGGTGATTGAGTAACAAGACTGGGAAAGCTGAGAGAAGTGAAATGAAAGGGTGTATGGGTAACTCCTGGGTAAAAGTTGATAGCACAAGGCTGTATCTTCGGGGGACAAATTTCCTTTTTCATCAGTCTGATTGATACACTTAATTAGATATGGATGTTTTTTCCAGAAAGAAATCTGAGCCAATCTTATCACTCAGGTTTTTGATAAAACTGATTTCTGAGTGGTGCTCTGGGGTGAATTTTATCAAAGTAACCTAGGGACATTTAAAAAAATCCTTTCAAGAGGCTGAAAGACATCTAAATCTTATTTTCAGTTGTGTGCATAGCAATTGGCCTTGGGCTACACATAATAGGTTCAACAGTTTCTAGGGCCTATAATTTTGATGAATGGGAATAATTGCCTATTCTTAGGCTCAAGACTGAAAATTTTAACAGAGAATAAACTGGATTTCTGAGGCTTCCATGGTTCAGRATCGTAGAATATTCTGAGCTGAAAGGGGCTCACAAGGATCATTGGCTCCAACTCCTGGCCCTGCACAGGRTGGCCCYAAAAWATCAGACCACGTGTCTGAGGGTGTTGTCCAGACTCTTCTYGAGCTCTTGGTGCTGTGRCCAYTGCCCTGGGGAGCCTGTTGGRGTGCACAGCYCCCCTCTGGGTGAAGGTGCTGTGTTCTCYCCTTTCCWCAGCAGYATCAGAGCTGTAAATCAGARCCAGAACTGCAGCAGCACTGTGTGAATTCATGTGGAAAAGTCACCAGCAGGTCCAGTGGGGCTTAGTGCAGCTTTTTAGCAGTCTCTGACCAGTGATAAGCACAGCAGCTAGACTGGCTTCCCCTGGCAAAGTGTCTTCATTTAATTTTAACATCTGGGGGGAAAAGCCTGAAAGCAAGATGATTTTATTTAGATTTATATCCTACTTGAAGCTTGTACTCCTTACATAAGCTTATGCAAGTGACAGTTCATGTGTGTASGAGATGAAAGACAAGAATTTTCCTCTTCCCTCTGGATTTTTTAGCCTTGTACTTGCTCAGGAGTCCTTTTAAGTTGCAGTTTGCCTGGCATGTGCTGTCCAAAGCTCTTTTGCACATACCTGGAGGTTTCTTAAACCCTTTCTGGAAGTACCCTGCTGCCTCAGTGCCTCGTGATAGACAACTGGGAAATCCTGGTGGTTTTTCCTTGGCATTGGAGCTGGCAGTGCTACTAGCAGGGAGCCCCCAGAGCTCAGGGAATGCTCTCTGCTCCACTCTTGGAAAGGATGGACTCTTGTGGTTGTGCCTTTTTGGACCCAAGATTTCTACAATCCAGTTTCTTTGGCACATGGAATTGTCTTTGTGATAGCAGAGGAAGGAGAATCTAGGTCTGAAGAGGTGCAAGAGAGMCATGTGGAGAAGGAATACAAATATTTCTGTGCTAAAGCTCAGGAAATGTGCCATGCTGTGCCTTTCTATTGAGAAGGCAGTACGTTTTCCATTGAGCTTCGAGGTGAAATGCAGCAATAGTTCCTTGGCCATGCTTTTATCACATAGCCACTAAAGTGTAAGGAGAAGCGTTTAAAGCTTTTAGGACATAATGGATTTGACACTCATTCTGTGTCTCGTGGACATTAACTGCATGAGTATAAAGGCTTCTTACATCTTCAGGCTGAATTTTGAAGTTATTTTAATCTTTCTATTAAATTTGGTGAGATGTGTGATCTTGTAGCTGTGAACTGAAATAAGACAGATTTTCTGCTGAAGCAGGAAATTTGAAGTTGATGTATTTCCTCTCAACAATCCTCTAGGGGATGCCCTCCCATTTCTACTTCTTRAACTAATATGAAGTAGGATAGCCTGCCTCTCCCTGCCTTTCCCCCCAGTCTCTCATTGTTCTGGCTTTTACACTGTAAGACCAGGGAGTGGCCATACACTGGGCACCAAAGAAAACCTTTATTTCTTGTACTAATGAACTTCAGGTGCAATCAGTCCAGTGAGTTTGGTATTTATTATGTTGGCTGTCTATCAGGTTTTGGGGGTAGACCCTAAAGCTTCTTTATGTTGTGCCTCCCATGATGATAAAGGCCTCTATTTTTAAAATATGCTTATGCAGAATTAACTGTTTTCTTGTCTGAAACTTTAGGAGTTTAATTTAATTTCATACCTTTCCTTGGGGTTTTTTTGTGACTGAACCTTTTCTGTTCAGGACAGTTGGGTTTTTGTCTGGATAGCCACTGATTTATTTGGGCTGTATGGGACTGTTAGCATTATTACACATAAAAACTGAAATTGCTGTGATAAGGGACTCCTGTGCTCAGCTTKTCTTTGACTTGCTCTGTAGGAGACTTTCAAATATATAATCTAATTTTCTCAAGCATTCATAACAATCTATTTACACATAATTTAGAGGTCTGTCAGATCTCCAGAATTACCCTATTAAATTATTGGAGCTAACTTTTAATGCAGGTTGTAATTAGCTACTTGCTCCAGCAGGGAATTAAAATCAAGCTGTTAGCCTGTACATCTTCACTGAAGAACAGAAAGCTGTGGCTAATTATTCTGATGGTGTGGGACTGCTGGCTGACTTACAATGCAGGGAGGGAATTATTTGAAATATCATCTCTTTGGAGCAAAGCTGTGTGTTGCATCCATGTTGGGGACTTTAACAGTGATGGCTTTCTGGTTTGGAATTAGGTTTTTTTAGGTCATAGGTGTTGCATTGATTTCCATGCTGCAATTTGAAATCAGGGGGCAGGGACAGGGAGGGGAGAAAAACTGGAAAGCCTGCTTTGCACATGTAGTGAGAGGGATATCAAAAAAGAAGCAATGGATCAATGTAAGCAATATTACCTGGAGCAGACTTGACCCAGTAAGTGATTTTAACAGAGGATTAATATTCAAGAGGTCAGTTGGCTTAAGCAGAGCAAGCAGTGAGTAGGGCTACATCCTTGTATAACCATTTTTGCTCTGAAATCCTTGGTATATGAGGAGGGTCTTTACCCAAAATCTTGATATGAAAAAGGAAAGACTGTAGTGTTTGTGGTGGTGAATGCCAGGTCTGTGTTACCACAGTGCATGAGAGGACACACAAGCAGTTAAAGGAGCTTTTGTTTCAGGAGGTGAGGAGCACAAATGGAAGAGAAACCTTTCAAATTTGTCTCCAGCCAACAGGAAGAAAAGGGCTTGAGTATATCCAGGTGGGAAAGCTACATGAGAAAACAGCAAAGTAAAAATGTCAGCTTTTGTGTGTGTGTGTGTATATATATATATATATATAGGCTGAGTCTAGGAGCTAAGGAAAAATGAAGACATGTACTAGAAGGGCCCCATGGACAAACCAAGAAAGGCTAAGCCAAAAACTAAGAGGTGACTAGCAAGACAGACACAAAATCAAAGGGAGTCTTCATATGTGAGTACTCAGGGGGAGATTAAAGAGCCAGTGCACTTCCTCATGGGGTGGGAGGCCAATGTTTCTGAGATTTACTCAGGGCTGTTGAGCAGCTGCCTTTATGGAAAAGGTCAGTTGTGTGGAAGATGCCTGGTGCAAATGATGTGCCCACATATGACAGCATTGTACAGGGAAGGTTAGAGGACATTCACATTTTTAGGGTAGCCTTGACTTGATGAATTCCCTGTTAGGACATGTAAAGAGTTGGTRGCTTACATCAGCATGTGAGACAGACCCATAGATTAGTGTCCAAATTGATTTTTTGAAGAGTAGGGGGAAGTAGGTGAGGGAGGAAATTTCAAGTGTTCAGTTCTCAAAAAAAACACTGAAGCAAAGTAGCCAKAATATGTTTAAGCACCCACTAAAACAAAAGTAGAAAAACTACTGCTGGGATTTTGTTTAGTAATTCCACTATCAAACTGAAAGACAGACCTCAGGGAATGTTCATTAAATACCCTGAGGAGCTGAGAGGGGCTGTCATTATCCTGCAGAACAGGTTTAAATTCCAAAATTTATCTGAGCAAGCTGCAGTTTCAGTGTGGGAAATGAACTGCAGCTCRGTTTGATAAATGCAGATTAGTGTAGCTAGGCAATCCTCAGGAGGATGAGAAACAACCTGCTTGGAGCAGCTATTTAGAAAAAGATCTGGGGTTTTTTGTGGATCACAGCCCACACTTGGAAAAATAACATTATATGGATGTGAAAAAAAGTTAATGCCACGATGAATGCCTAAACTATCCTAATTGTATCAGCAAGACAAATCACATAACCTTTCTGCTTTGCTCTGAAATTGCAAAGCTCTCTGGCTTCAGATTGGGCTCTTTCTAATTTTGCTGCCCACAATCCCAGGGAAGATCAGAACCCCAGTCCTGAGGAGAGCTCTCAAAATGACTGGAGATAAAGAAAACACAACCTCCTGAGGAAAGATTGGCAGAATCTGAGCCGAGGCAAAAAAGCTGGAGGAGTAACATGACTCTTCAAAAGGCTCTCCCAAGGAGGAAGTAATCATCTGTTGTGGAAATGAGAGGAGAACAGGATTGCTGGCACTGGCAGCAGTGCTGTCAAACAAGGGTAGCTGGGTGTCTGTCAGGAATGCCACCACTGAAAGTGATCCTGACTCAAGGYAGGGCTGTGACCTGAGGTGATTTCCAGATTGCTTCCAGTCAGATTTGATTCAGCAGTGACCACACTCTGACCCCCGGTGGAACAGCACAACTTTTGGCAATTGTGAGGGCTGAATCTGATTCCAGATGAGAAGTTTTTGTAGTTTGCTTTTTTGTCTTTTCAGTTCATAAATGGGTCTTAAGTTTTCTTAGGAAAACATATGGGGCAAGGAAGAGTGGTTGAGAAGGAGGATGATGATCTTGTGCTTGAAATGAACCTGCTGCTTTCCACTTCTGGATTTACTGGCACTTTGGAGGTTATTTTGGTCTCTCTCTGTCAATAATTACGCACATAGATGATGTTTTGATGACCAAAGTCTGAAATTCTTTRTACAGGGATTTCATTCTCCAGATCAAAGCTAATTTGAGAAGAATACACTCATAGATACACATGCAACTCATCAAATCCCTAAATCTATTTTGTCTTTCTTTTTGATCACAGCAATGCAAATGATTTCTAGTGACTTCCCTTTTGAAGTTTGCTTTAGGGTGAAGTTTGCCATAACAGTTGTGTTCAGAAATGTAGAAATGAACCTTTTCATTTTAATTAGAGCTTGATGGAAGAAATAGGATCCACTTTGTGCAAAAATTGGAAAGATGGATTCAGTCCCTTCAAAAAACACCTAAACAATCAGGTCAACTTCTAGGAGCAGCTGTTTATCTGCAAGAAACAAAGGGGGGAAAATACTGAAGGAATACTGGGAGATAAGAATTTAATTCATATTTCTGATTTAAACTTCTGAAACACTAGTCCCTCCCAAGTCTCCACTGAATCCTTATTTCTTTCTCTCTCTCTAGCTGTTTTTTTTTCCTACACCTCATTTACTGCTTYTTTTTTCTGTCACATTCACTATTGACTGAATATGCATTTCCTTTTAGCTGGRATTCTGAAACTGCAAATGCAAGGGTGAGTCATTTCGTTGAGACTAGAAGCCATAAGTATGTGTTTAAAATAATAGCCCCATACCTTAGACAAAGGTCAAGGTGTGCTATGATTTTAAATTCCCTGTAGAAAGCAATCTTCACTAGATGGCTGCAATATGTGTCGGTTTTTAGGCTTTAATTTAGAAATGCCCAGGAGACATCATCACACTTTGACTTGCTGTACTCCTCATTTGGAATGGTGCTGGGGGTTTCACTGGTTGTAAGTTTTTTAATGACATAAATATGTGCTTTTCCTTTGAGTGTCTTCTTGATCCTTGTTATTAAGCAAAGTGCCAGAGGACACTGAAGCATAAGGTTCTCATCTGTTGCTTCCCTTCACAGCTCAGTAGTGTGAGCAGATGTTCTGCACTTTTGCTGCACTTTTTAGGGCTCACCAGTTGAAGTGGTTGGTGCTGCGTTCACYATCAGGTTCACTGTACCAAGAGGGACAAGAAAGAAATTGCTCTTTGCCTTGAAATCCAGGATGGAATGCATTGGTCAGAGCACAGCATGACCAGGGCTCTGCTACCAGTTATGTACCACCAGTAAATAAACCAGTGTCCAGTTTCTTACCAGTTTAGCATCTGACAAAGTCATTTTTCTCACATGGGTGTCACAATGGGTAGGTCAGCTGAAAGTGCCTGAGGCACTCCCGTGTACCCACAGTGTCACCAACTATTTTGTGTCCTTTACAGAGCAAAGTGGAGCAGTAACATTCCTTTAAATTTTCATCATGAGGGTTAGAAGGCCTCTTGTAGGTGTTCCTTGGGAGGTCTGCCCATCACGGCACAGAGCTGCTTGCAGTGAGGCTGGGGCAGCTGGAACAAGTTTGTGCAGCTGTGTTTTTATCACTTCGTCCCCAGCCCTTTGGGAAGAGAGCATTTTCAGGGAAGTATTGTGTGTCCCAGCACCTCAGCCCAGGTCAGGGCTCCCAGTTCCTGCTGGCAGTGATTGCTCTCAGTGATCTGGACACCYTTCTGTCCCAGGCAGTGCAGGGCTGGCAGGCAGTGCTGGCTCTGGATGGGCTGGTGTGTCTAGACAGGGAAGTGCTGTGCAGGAATCCAGCTGTGCTCTTGGAAGCAGCAGCACTGAGCCCCAAGCAGCCACTAATTAACCAGGATTGACGTGGCAAGGCAGCTTCCCACACCTGAGCTGGCTCTGCGTGCTGGTGTAATTAGTGTAATTACCTGGTAACATGCCTAACTTGTTGTGCAGAAGCTGCCAAACAGTTATCAGGCAGAGATAATGGCTTTGGCTGCATTGGCCCGGGTTAGATTCCACCTGATGCATGTGAGCTGACAATTCCGCATCTCGGTTGCAGAGCTTCTGCATTCTTTTGTGTGTGGTGTAATAGTTATAATAGATTGATTTGATTACCAGTACAGYGTCTGAGCCTTTTATTAAAAGTGACAAACCTTTTGAGGCTTGTAGGATTTAATGTTCTTGACTGGCTCAGTCTTTCAGGGTAACTGCTTCTTCTGCATTTGTAATAACTGGAAGATGTCCTTATTAAATTCAGTAAGAGCAAAAGCATATTTCCATTGAAATGAATACCTCAGGAATGAATTCTGTTTTAGTGGGAAATTTTCCAGTCTGTCTGTGCTTTTATTTTGCTCACCATGTGAGTCCTTTCATATATTTTACTGTAYTTGCACTTCTTTGCAGTGCCATATAACAGAGCCATATATAGGTATGAGTGCTTTTCTGTTCCTAAACCTCTGCTRGCCTGTGTGTCCATGAATGTGTATCACAGACAGAACCCTCCAATCCTCTGCAATCAGTGTGCAGCAGGATCAGTAAAATCCTGGTAGGATGTTCTGTTGAAGCAATTCTTCATTTTCTTGTGATGTAATACAATTTATTCATCCAACAGATCTTGGCTACTCCAGTTCGTTTATGCCACAGGCCAGTATTAAAATGTCACCCAGTCAAGATTAAAAAAAAAGTTACCATTTTTGTAACTTCTCCTTTGTAGGCTAGAGTTCTAGAAAATTTTTGTTTCATTTAGGAGAGTTGCTGTACTTGTGGAAATGTCAGTACTGGAAGTCGATGAGTCCTTTTTGCTGCCTGTCAGATACATCTGTGGCTAATATTTAATGTCTACAAGAGGTTATTTTGTTATGGGACAACTCTTTGCCTGTTGAATCTTTCTGCAAGAGATATAATGTGGATCTRTTGGCATCTAGACTCACAGTAGAATAAATAAGTTCTGGATGGGTCACATCAGTGCTTTGCTGGAAGTAGGAAGTGTCCTGTACTGCTCCTGTTGTTCCCAGAGTGTTGGGATGCATGTGATACATCAATGGGATTAGACACAATCCCTGTGTCTAACCAGTGTATACCATTGTGGTGCAGTGCATTGTCTTTACAAACTGCAGTGGCAATGCAAAAACAGGCATTAATAATTTTTTTGTGTTATTTATATAGCCTCATATAGGTTTCAGTGAATGATTTTAGCAGCACCAGTTTACAAACTTGCCACCCTTCAGCTGTTCCTCATTTTTCCCTCCACTGAGACTCAAAAGTGTTGGTATAAAGAAAACAAGATTAATTTAAGCCACTTTCTTAACATTAAACATCTTGACATTAAACTAAAAGAAACTGCATTTGTCTTTCCTTTGCCTCGAGGCATGAGAAAAGTGGCTTGTATCTGCCTGCAAAAGATCATTTTAGCTTTTTATAGTCTTCTAGTTGATGACTGGCCAATGATTTTATTGACTGTTAAATGGTCTGTATCTCACTGAGGCTTGGAAAATAGTCCACACCAAGAAAGCCATGGATAGATGACTTGACTTGGAGTCTGTAAGGGAGAGTTCCAGGCAGATAAGTGTTTTCCTTTCTGCTGGTAGGTGGGATTTGAAATGTGTATTGCTCATAGCTGATATCAGGTAACGTGACAGTAAAAAACCGGATGAAATGGAGCTGGAATAGATTTTTATCAGTAGAAAGTGCCTAAAAAAGGGATGTGACAAATGCAAAGGAAACTTCACCTGTATTGTTTCTTCATCAAATCTCTGTGTGTAACACTGTGTGCAAAAGGAAACAGTAATAGGCTGTACCCTGAAGCCTTTGCCATAAAAACCTCCACAACAAAAATAAACCAACAGTTCTCTTGTTATAAGGTGATCATTTTTCTGTTTTGTCAGGCTGAKATACATTCTGTGTAATTATCAGGAGGGGAAAACTGTCTCTAACCCCTTTTAATTATTTTACCCCCTTTACCACCTTTCTAAGGGCAGACTTAGTTAAATAYTCTTGGCAGAACCTCACAAGATTTTTGGTGTGCCAGAGGGGAAGACTTAAAGCAGTTAAGATAACGCTTTATGTGCTTGCTGTAAGAGAGGCTTTTTTGGGGAGATGCAGAACCCTTGGACACCTTGTCTGGGTGCCCCTAAAGCAGCGTGGCTCAGTTCCTGCAGGAAACACCTGGGAGCACAAATGCCTCTCAGTTTGCTCTGCCAGCTGTGTGTGCCCTGGAAGCTGGGAAGGTAGATGGAGCTCTGGTGCCAGCAGACTGAACACTTGCCTTCTTTCTTCAGTGTAATTACATTTGCTTTTCAAATTAAAGCATTTCCTCCTGATTCGCGGTGTGACGGGTCCAGAGCTGTGATTGAGTGCAGAGCTGAGGGCTGCATGCTGGAAACCAGGTGTTTGGTTTGACCAGTGGTTGTCTGGTTTTCTTGTTTTGTTGCTCATCGGGAATCAGGGAAAATGAGATTTATTTTGGAGTGCTGGTTATCTTTGCTTTGTAGCACTCTTTGATTTCAGAGGACAGATTTTCACAGGACTGTAGCCTTAGGCCAGTATCCCTTAAACAGCTGTCAGCCTTACAGCTACATATTCTTCCATACAAAGTCTTTTCTGCTGTGCAGGTGACATTGTTAAGGTAGATACTGACACCTTGTTTTGGTTTTTATCTAGAAAATGAATCTGCCTCAAGTATGGCATCAATCGGTTCCGGAGCACTCAGTCAAAGCCCTCTTGGCAGAATTCTGTGAATCACGAAATGCACGAGGGCAAAAGCAGCAACCTGCCCTTTTCAGCAGCCCATCAGCACTCTGGAGTGATTAACTCCAAAGGTTCCGGGGGAAATGAGTCAGCAAGGAGTGAGGCCAGACCCTGAATCATCCTTGTGCCCGCTGCCCCTGGGGGCTCCCCAGGAACCCGCTGCCCTTGGAGAGTSGAGCTGGCCAGATGGTGGAAGGCATCCTTCCCTTCCCTCCAGGCATCCCAAGGCTTTCTGGGACTTGCTGTGTGTGACTTCCTCTCACTGAGGCTGAGGAGCAGGTTCCAATCTCTTTGCTCTCTCCAGCCTACCTGAAAAAGGGATCAGAGAGAAGGTGGAGTTGGGTTTTTCTCCAAGGTGCATGTTGTAACATCCAGGGGCAATCAGCAGGGCAACAGAAAGTCTGATTAAGTACAAGAACTTTTCACAACAAGAGTATTTAAACACCAGATCAGGGTACAGTGTAAGGCTGTGGCACATYTGTCCATCTGGGGGTGGAAAACTCACCTCAGCCAACACCCTGAGTTAACCTGCTTTGAGCAGGACTAGGTGACCTTGAGAGGACCTTTTCAACCTGAATTATTCATGGTTCAAAAATCTSTATGTTTAACTCTGTCAGTTTTCTAACAGTACTTCAATCCAAATCTCAGGTTTTAATCCAAACTGAGGTTTACCCATAATATTTGAATTGTGCTGGTTTCTTAAAGAACTTTGGGCATTCTAAGCTGGACGATTTATTTGCCAGCATTGCAGTCCAAGAGTTTTGTTTGTTTGTTTTTGTTTGTTGTTGTTTGGTTTTTTTGGTTTGTTTTTTTTTGCATTCATGGAAAACAAAAATGTTCAGGAAACGAGATTGTGGGAGTATGAGTGGCACAGGTTTGGGCTTTGGCTTCAGTCTGTGACCAAATCCAGTGATGTTTGTTCCTTTGGGGAGTGCATGTCCCCAGTGCTGATCTGTGGCAGTGACGTGCCAGCTTCTCTTTGGCCTTCATCGCTGTGCCTGGTAGCCCCAAATTTGTACCTAGGTAGCCTAGGGGACCTCTGTGCCTGCACTTTTCCTTTTGCAGTGGTGATAAAGTGCTCTCTGCAGGGCCAGTGTGGCAAGGGAGCAGCACTGTGTCTCTTTAGGAAGTTTATTGTTGCAGTAACACAGATAAAAAGGATTAGACAACGTTTGGAGTTTCTCAGGCTCTGTGAAAATAAGAATAAMTCGCTATTTTTTCTAGTTACTTGTATCTCAGGTGCCAGTGTGTATTCCCAGGTTTTTCACTTGTGGGTCCTTGATGCTGTTCCTTTTGAAAAAAATAYTAAAACTACATTTAATAATTTAAAAATATCATACAGCTCTGACAAGTTTTTTTTTKKTTTKGKTTKGKTTTTTTTTTATACCTTAGYAAGTCACTGCTTAAGTAACCTAGAAATTTGCAGATMTATTTGCTTGCTTGCAGGAAAGTCAACACACTGTCATTGGTTTGTCATCTTTCAGGATAATTTTTTTTTGGTAGTTTGGCCACTCCCAAGTTTTCCCTTCACTTTTCTCTCAGGGACTTCATTCTTGTGTGCCTGACRCTTCTTGAAGTGAATATTGAGTTTTTGTTTTTCCTGTCATTAGGCTGGCCTACCTCAAGGGAAAGTTCAGACCCTTCCAGAGAGAGGATCAAAGAGGTCAATTATAAATGAAAGGTAGGGGAAGGAGGGATATTTTCCTGTCTTGCTTCATCATTTTCACTGATGGAGTCTGCAGAGGCAGAACAGTCTGGTGCTTGTAATATTTGGGGATGGCTCTGTGTTTTCTGAGCTCATCATGGAGAGGAGCCAGGGAGAGAGCTGGAGAAGTGCACAGCCTGCCCACATGTTTAGAATGGGCTGGGAAGCTGCTTCAGGTTCTGATTTCCCAATCACTGCCTGCAGAAAGGAGGGATTTGGAGGGGAGGAGATTTCTTCTGTTCATTTGTGGAGGTGGGGGAAAAAAGGGGAAGGAATGAAGAATGGAAAATGAGAGAGAAATAGGAAAGAATCTGCTTTCTTCCTGCTCCTTGGGGGGCTGTTGCTAGATAGAGCATTTGGTGAAGAAAACACCACRTTTGGGTTTTCAAATGCTTGAATTTCAACTGTGCTGTTGGCCTCTGAAGCTTGTGAGTCAGTCCAAGAGCAACAATCTCCCTCTCCAAAGAGGTTTAGCTTGCATCATGTAGGCTCCTTTGCCTCTACAGTYATATGGGGTGATGTAATGTAAAAAAGTGCAAGTGGTGTCTCTCAAATCTTCCTCTCAACCARCTTCAGGCCTGGACAAGGAGGGGCTTCTTACAATCCGTATTTGTCACTGTGGAGATGAAAGTTAAAAAAGCATTCAGCTTTATCTTGGTTTCATTTGTAAATCATGCTTGATAAATTCCACACCCCCCTCCCCACCCCCCACAAACCAGAGAGGGAAGGAAAATGTTGAYTTTGGAAGGTCTGAGCTCTCTGCACAGGAGAGGCTCTGATGTGCACTCGGCTGCTTCAGATTTTTTTTCTGGGGTTTTTGTGGGYCTGGGKTTT
>CADDXX010000837.1:105970-137806 GCA_902810485.1 Alauda arvensis
CMCCCCACCAGTACAAGGCAATTCATTGAGAAAGCCTTGAAGCAGTCTGTAGAACATGACTGCAGTGGCAGCTCTGCAGAACTYACCTACCTATCCTTTTGGATCAGCACAGGAAAACAAAATGTGTTTTCAGCACTGAGAGATTGTCCTACTTTTAAGAATTTCCATGTTTCTCCWGCGAGTTTGTAATTATCATGAGTCAGGACCTTTGCATTTTTTACACAGCCTTGCCATTGCCTCRCATAAGGAAATAATTCTGGGTGACCTCTCATGAGCAGTGAGAGGTTTTTCACATTGTAGAATTTGCTGCAACTTACACTAAAATGTGCAAGATTACTGAGGTGACCCAGAGGTCGCTTCTGTGCCATCAACCCACCCATGGCAGCAGTCAAAAATCACTGCTTAATTAATTTTTACTACTTTACTCTGTTCAAAGTGGAAAGAAATCTGGAGCTTTAAACAGCATTGTATTGCAAGATGAGCCATTCATTCTCTATTCCCATTCTCCTTGCTAAAATTTAGCCCAAGTGGGAACAGGGGAGGGATAAAAAGGACAGGTTTCTGCCTTGTCTCTCCACTGCCTTTCCTCACCCTTCAGGGCACCTCTTTTTTTCAAAATTTGAAGGCTTTGTCCTCCCCTAAGCCTTTGATGCTTGCCTACATCCATAGACCTGAACACAGTGGTTCTACCACCCCGAGGTGTCACAGGGGGAGCTGAAGGCTCAAGCAACTCAGGAGGGATTTACAGCTTGAGTAAACCAGCAAAACTGCATGGGGTTTATTTTAGCTATCTTGTTTTGGAGTGAGAAGAATGAGTAGGGGAAAAAAAAACCACAAAAAGCAGCTTTGTTTTTTGATAGAATTTAAATTCTTAGGTAAATGTGGCCAGAAGAGCAAATGAAGCCAAAGATCTGTATGTTTTTGAAGAAGCCTGGGGTTTTTTTCTTTAATATGCTCACAGTAAGCATATGTTTTTAGCTAAATGTGCAGTGACATAYACAATTAATCTTTGAAACCCAGTACAGCTGGTTTGAACTCAACTCCAGGAGCTTTTTATGGCTAAAAAATAAAAAAAATCTTATACGAGATATAAAAATGTTAATGTTTCAATAAAATGTATTTTTTCACATTGACCAGGTCACTGGAGCTACTGTAAGCAGCAGGGCTGTTGCAGGAAGGTTTTGTGTTTCAATATAAAGATCCTCTTTGTAATTAGTTATTTTGATACTTTGCAGCTTTCCTTCTTGGAACTCTGAATATGTAAATACTCAGCCTTAGAAACTTGTTTGCTAAAGGAAAAGGGAAAGAAAAAAAATTAACTCTGTGAATGAAGGGGCAAAAGTCACTTGTCTGAGGGCTTTAAAAACAAACTGGTTGTGAGACCTGTTTTGTTTTTACAGTCTCTACAAACCCAGCTGATTGCTACTGTACCAGCTGGACTTGAAATGGTCATTCCTTCTGTCTTTCCCCTGAGCACAGGGATCAACATCCTACATTAAATTAGACATCTGATAAAGCAGAAGCCTAAAGTGCAACTGTTCATCATTGGGAGGCTCGTCTTCACTTTTTTTCTTTCCTCCAAAATGACATAAAAGCATCAATAACTAAATATCAGTGCATGTCAGAAAAACTCATCTGAAAGAACACTAATGAGAGCTCAGGTTTACAAATTGTTGGGTTAAAGAATGTGTTCCCAGGAAGATGGAGTGTTAGCAAAGCARTATTGGTCTTCAATGAAGAATACATTTAGAAGGTATGAAAAGGTGTTTAACCTTATTTTTTTTCTTCATTAATGCAGCATGTGGTTACCCAAACTTGTGATTGAAGGGTTGCTTTGTTCTTTCTGTTAGAGACTAATGTTTCGACTGAATCAGGTAAATGGAACTTGTCTTACATAACTAAAAAAATAAATAAATCTGAATCTAAAATGATTTTTGATTATACTTTAACGAGGCACAGTTTCTGAGCTTGTTCACACTGGATGATTTCACTTGCTGCATTGTTTAAATATTCATGAAACTGGAAACAGAAATGAARGCAGGTCTCACTTTTCTGACTGCATACCTCAGAAAGCTCCGCTGAAAAACATTGTAAAAGGATTTATTGAGCTTTCAGAAATAAGGAGAAGACTAAAATTATGGTAGCCTGCATGAGCCTAACTAGCCTGCATCCCATTATCCCCTTCATGCTCACCTCATGTCCTAAACCTTTACAGTGATACCCATCTCCTACAGGTCTCTGCATGTTTCTTTTTCCTGGAGTTTCCTTGATCCTCTCATTGCACAGAACAAACTTGTGTTTTCCACTGAGGGCAGCAGCATTTTCTCAGCTCACATTTTTGAGGATGCCAGAATATGTTTACAGAATGAGTCAGGAGATTGCAGAAGGAAARAATTCAGGGTGAAGATAGATGAATGATGCTCTGGAGTGTGACTTTTTGTGCAGTACTAGGCAATTTGTTTAAAATCCAGATTCTTGTAAATGAGTTCCAGTTTTTATGATGGCTTGACTCCTTATCTTATTTACTGAATTCTTCCAGGGATCAAGGGGTACTCTTCTGAATATGGAAGGAATTATATAATAAGGAAAATTCTCAGAAATAGGCCTTGGACTTTTCATACTGTACCTTTCAAATAAGTAGGCAGATTTGACCTGACACTTTGTCTTAGCCCTCTCTTCCTTAAGGAAGTTTTATTCCAATAAATATTTCTAAAGCTTTCAGATGCYGTGGTGAAGAATGCTAAAAGCTCCCAGCAAATAAAGGAACAGACAGGAGAATTTCCATAGCTTGGAGTTAAATTTTAGTGCTATATATACTGGAGAAAATGCAGCTGCTCATTCAAAAGCATYTGTAGGCAGCACCTATTCTGTTTGCCAAATCAGGGTATTTCACCCTGCAGTGAAATACCTTATGGCCACTTCATTAAGCTCCATGCTGTGAGACAGAAGAAAGAGTGAAGTAAAATTGGACTTTTGTGTTAAAAAGTGGGGGTCTTTGTTTGCAGCCTTTTCTTCTTCTTCATTCATTATTCAGGTGAAGGAGTAATTCAGAGAGATCAGGTTTCTGGCTGCCTCTGGCCATGGGAGGTCCATGTGTCTCAGGCCAAGGTTTGGAATGTGCCAGTGCTGTGTTGGGTGGATGCTTTGGCACATTCCTCCCAACTCTTCCTGCTCTTGATTCATCTCACAAGTGTTGTCCCTGGCTTGTATTTTTAATCTGTTGGTTGTGGTGCCCAGTCTGTTCCCACTGTCAAGGAGCTCACTGGTGGAATGTTTTTGTTGAAGATCCCTTTGCTCCGTTTGGTTTGCATTGTGCAGTGACTGATCCCAGCTCCTTGTCTCCTGGACAAGGGGGAATGGTTTCACAGTGAAAGTAGGAGAAAGTTCTGTCCTGTGAGGGTGGTGACGCAGGCTGCTGAGAGAAGCTGTGGCTGCCCCATCCCTGGCAGTGTCCAAGGCCAGGTTGGATGGGGCTCTGAGCAGCCTCGGGCAGTGGAAGATGTCCCTGCCATGGCAGGGAGGTTGGAGCAAGATGGTCTTTAAGGTTCCTTCCAACCCAGGTYGTTCTCTGGTCCAATGATTTTGAGTTTGCCAAATCCCACAAGGAATCCCTAACTGCCCCATGCCCCTTGCATTGTTATTGCAGTTTTATTGCCAGGATTGTCCCAGCTCACCTCCAGCTCCTCATGACCCYATCCCTTTGCAGTGCCTTGTGGTGGCTGTAGGTGACTCTGGAGCTGAGCCACTCCAGCTTTTTTCCTGGCAGTGACTCTCAGCTTTCACAGCAGAAGACAATGGGGCTTTTTACCCCTCTGTTTCCTTATTTTACCTAGGAGATAAGGCTGTTGAGTCTCCTTCTAAAAAGCATTCAGAAATCTGTGTAAGAAGCCGTTCAGCRGTCTGCAAGCACAAAGCAGCACTGTTAATGAATGAAATGAGATGAAAGTGGAGTTGGTGATGGTACACTGAGACAAACGCTCAGGCASTTTTCTGCCAAGGTGCAGGGAGCCTTTCCAGCCATTTTAGTGCTGGGCATCACTGCAGAAACCTAGCAGTTCTTTTCTCTGAAGTCTCAGTCCCTGAAAACAAGCAGAGGCTCCGAGGCAGTCGGTTCAGCCTCAGTTTGGTGTCTCCCTACATTTGTTTTCCTCACTGGAAGATGCAGCACTGTGTGCTCCCAGCCCTGCAGAACCTGTGTGTGCTGCCATCTGCCTCTGCTGCCATCTGCTCCCCTGAGCTGGCTGCAGCCAGAGACAGCACATGCCCTTTCTGAGATCAAAGAAAAAGGTTATCTGTCCTAAACCAGGGGTGCATTTCTCCAGAGGAGCAGGGGGAAGGTGAAGGTCTGCTGGTTTAGCATGCTTGTATTCCTGTTTGGCACTCGTTTCAGTGTGACCTTCCTGCACTTTGGGTGCCTTGTAGCACAGACAGGAGGTGCTGCATGGGCAAGGTGATTCTTGTTTTTCCTTATTGGCATAGCTTTTATTTTAAATTTAACAGCTCTTCTTTTTCCAGTGTGTTAGAGGGGTTCTTTTACACCCAGCTCTGTAACCTTGCTTGGTGACATAGCAGTGATTCTTCAAAAGAATGAGGGGGTTTTGCTTTGCTTTGCTTTTTGTGGGTTTTTTTTTTGAACTTCAGACCTGTATGAGGTCATGCCCACATTTTCTTCATGTCTTTACTTTTATCTTAATAAATAATACAGAAATGAATTGAGAGATAATACATAAATAGGCAGTGTATCCACAGTCTCTTAGGGTTATCATTACCTCATCATGTGTGTGTCTACATTTAAAACACATCCTCCATGTACACATTAAAAAACCCTTGAAGGATCTCTTCACAAACAGTGCTGGGCAGTTTTTGTTGCAAGAGTTAAACATCTGAAGAGCAAAGTCCYGTGCGTGGTTCTCATGGGCCTATTTTTAGTTTCTTGTATGGGAAGAATGGCAAAAAATAGACCAGGACTGTGACTTTGGATTTTAGTGCACAGAAAGTTTATAGGTTAGTTGACAGGAGTGTGTGTGTCTGTACCACAGGAGTTGAGTACTACACTTCCTGTACACTCATTAACAGGACTCCCAGCAGAGCCACTGGAGTTTCAGCACTCATAACACTAATTTTAACATGCTATAAAGTGCTATTTTCAGCCTTGATTAGGGATTGCTGACCTGAAAGATCCATATTTCTCCACTGAGAGGCTTTCTTGAATTCATAAACCTCTGGATTTGCTTTGGTCCTCTATCTCTGCCTTCCTTCAGAAGCTGTGGGTGGGTGGGATGCACAGAAATTTGCTGCACTTATACAGAATATGCATTTATAGCCTGCTAGTGCTGCATCTTTTAGATGTGCATTACTTTGAAGAAATCAAAATATTTAAAAGCTTCAGGATGTTTGTTTCTTTGGTTATTGCTTTCACTTTCTCCTTCTGTCCTTGATGATTTTTGAGGTGTTTTTTGATGTGATGGGGTCAGTCTGGAAGGCTGAAATTTCAAAAAGTGCAAAGTGCAGTTCTTCTCTGGCTGTGTGACTGCAARACAAGGAGCTCTTAAAGCAGACTCTATTTTGATGCATATTTTAAAATCATGACTTGACAGGAATCTGGTAAGGTAAAGGAACATAGACATTTCATGTCTTTTCTCTTAAAAAAACCAAAAAAACCACAAAACCCCCCCTCAAAACTGAGACTAAAGCATTTAAACTTTTAAAATTTTAGCAAAATAACTCTTGTAGCTATTAAACTTTCCATGGAAATACCTGCCTCATATTTTCCAAGTCACTTTCCATTGCAGCTGTTTCCTAACTAAATAAAATGTCCTGCCTCATGAATGACCTGCTAGCATTTAGAAAAGAAAAAGGTGAGTATCTGACTGGGCAGGGTTTGTCTTGTTTGAAACCCTTAAAAGGAGGGGTTAATACTGAAGTAAAAAGCTTCCTATCCCCTGAGACAGAAGGAAAAGCCCCATGTTCCCTGAAGTGGAGCAAGAAYTGAAAATGTTTCAAGAGTGTCCCCTTCCTGTTCTGTTTGACATTTACAGAATACCTGCATTTAAAAAAAAAACCTTGAAATATTGACTTGACTGGAAATGAGCAATTAAAAGCTCTGGCCTTTGTTGTTCATCACATATTGGGCAATTACATGGCAGCTTTGCATGAATTTGTTGGCCTGGCTCTGAATTTGGTGTGCAAGACTGAATTGTTCAACACTSAGTTCGCTGGCCATTAAATGAGCAAATTATTCCAGTAGCAAAAAGGGCACATTTTTACCTTGCCCTCATGTTTCCACTCATTCCTGTCAATCTCTGTTTATGTGAAGGGGACTGAGGAGGAAAGGCAAACATTTCCCTGCCTCCAGGATTGCAGACAGCTGGAAGAGATGCTCTGGTCACTCCAGTCWCCTCTCCAGATTTGGYGCTTTGCTTTCATGGATGTGACTTYAGTGGGAGTATATCAGTTCTTTAGATTTGAAAAGCCATTTTCCTACAAGTGGTGGATTCTGATGAAAAAACCAAACCAAAACCACTGCAGAGAGCCAGGTTGGGGTGACAAACTGYGAGGGTGGGGCAGCACTTTCTCTTTTCAAAGCTGACTTCATCAGGCAACCAACTCCATTTCAGCTTGCATGTGTGGCATATCCTTCAATTTGCATTTTCCARATGCACAAAATGCTCCAGACAGGTTACAGGGACTGATGGAACCGGGGAGTTATTGCGAATAACGGGGCGCAGAACGAGAGTGGAGGGAATGAAGCCTTTCAGCAGCCTTCATCTGAGTCTGTGCATTGAATTTCCCCTGTTCCCCTGAGTGTGAAGGCAGCAGGAAAGGTCCCCAGAGCAAGCTGGAAAGCCAAGCTTTGAGCGAGGAGATGAAMTCACAGAGCTCCCAGGCTGATGCTTCCCCTCCTCCAGGCCACGTTTCTGGCTCTGAGGCTGCTGGGGCTGTGACGCAAATGAGTCCCAGCCAGTGACCCCCGTGGCAAACCYGTAAAACATTATAAACATTATCCAGCACGAATAAGAAGCCTCTTATGAGGCCTGCAGCTGGCGAGATGCAGGCATGTGGCAGCAGGGATGTTTGGGAGGAAAGGCAGGGCCTGACAAAGAGCCCAGTCTCCCGATAAAGGTTTACACTGGCGCTTTCCTGTGTTTATAATGCCATGTGCCAGGGACTCTTTTTTTTTTTCATCATATTGTTGTTTAATTTATTTTTTTTTCCCCCCAAACCTGATCAGCTCTTAGGTTGAGGAGTCTGAAAAGCAGAAACTTGATATTGATACAAGTTTTTCCTTGGAGTTCTTYGACAGGAATTGCACTGCTGTAACTGCCTGAGCTCAAATCTGCTTCATGTATTAARTGAAGTAAATTTATCAGGGCCAATTTAAAATATAGCTTTATTTTAAAAAGTATTCTCAAAATAGATTCAATATTGCCCACTGTTGTTGGTTGGTTTGTTTGTTTTTTTGTTTTTTTTTCCTGATGTAGATACTCAATCTTGTTTGTTTGCTTGTTTTTTCGCTGTGTTGGTTTAGTATTACAAGCATGGTTGTTTTCAAGGAGGGTTGCTATTTGTGTTTTTAAAACCTCTTTCCCTCTCAGCCTCACARTCTCAATAATAAGCTTTTCTTAGGTCCAGGCATCTGGTCTCTGGTCTAGGAGCTGCACAGTCATGCTGTTCCTCTATCACTTATGTGATAGCTGGTACTTTAAATAATCATCCTTGACCTTTTTSTCATCTTTCAGGCTGATTGATTGGTTAAAACCATATTTACAGTGGTARCCAGAGAGGTTTTTGTTCCTGTCTAACTGCTGGTTTTTGTTATTTATGGGACAGTARCCCTTAGGATTTCCCCCTGTAAACCCTTTACAACTCAAAGCAGTTGGGTGAGGGGGTTCCCCTGGGTTTTGGGGGCTTTTTTCTTTTCAGGTTTCAACACACTGTAGTAAAACAAAATGGAAATGCTGTTGTCCGAGACACTGAAATATTGAAAAAGRATGTTCTGATGTCTCATAAATATCCTCTTTCTCCCTTCAAGTGCTTGTATCAAAACCAAAATCTTTAGGTGTTTCCATTTGTTAAGCATTTGAGTTTTGAAGAAACCCAGGTTTAATTCTTCCAGTCAAGTCAACTGGTGGTATTATTTGCTTAATATGCAGGAGCTCTGTCTTCTGGGGACAAGGAATTAATCTGTACTTCTACAAGGTACTTCATATTAATCCCAAATCAGTTTTTTACTGAGTAACCAGAAGGTTATTTCATTGAAAAAACCAAAAACCCAAAAAGGCTTGTGTATTAGGATGTGAGGACATTAAATCTGTAGTATCCAAAGCGCATTTTAAACTCATGCTCTTCAAATAAAGACTTGGCATGTATTTGTGCTGTAAGGCAGTAGGAATTTTTGTGCTGTTCTGTACTGTTGCAATAGCAGATATTTAGGCAGTGGATAAGCTACTGGGTAAATTTTCACATGCTTTCTGACCTTCCTGATGCTGGCATTGCCCAGTCTTCTCAAGTAGGACTGAGATAATTTGGCCCTTGAGATAAAGAAGGGGAGATAAAKTTATTTTTAGCATTAGCTTGCTTTAGTTCTGGCATTTTGTTCTGTCCTGTCCATCCTCCTGAGTGGAAGGATGAAGCTTGTTTGTTATGTTTTACCATATCTACTCTTCTGGCTTGTGATAGCAGGCAGAGCTGAGGTTTGCCCTTCAGCAGATTTCCCACCAGTGCTGGGGCAGCAGATCCACAGATCAGCCATGAAGTACTCAGTTTTCAGTCCTTGTATTTATTTTTCTCCTCTTTGCAATCCTGGTAGTTAAAAGCCTTCTTTCTCTCTTAGAGGAAATGTAGTTTCTTTCTTTCTTTTTTTCTTTCTCTCTCTCTTGCTCTTTTTTAAAAGAATTTTGAAGTTTTGTTGTCTTGTTTTGTTTTTTTTTCCCCTATGATTCAGATTCCAGGAAGTGAAATTTCTAAGCAGACTTGAAATGCTGTAATTTTTACAGCAGCAGAAAATAACCAGCTGTGTCTTCTGTGAGTTACAGTAGGAATATTTAATGTTGTTGTCTTCAGAGACTCCAAACGTTTTGAGTTTATCAGTAGTTATCAGTGTGGGCACTACCTGTGTTTCCATGCACTTTTTCCCCTCCATCCTCTGTGTTTAATATTGTGGAAAATACTGGAAGAATTACACATATGGAGGCTGGACACCACCTTTTAGTCACAGGGCCAACAAAATGTGGCATTACAAGCAACTGGGAACCCTTTTGCCCTTCTTTTATCAAATCTTCCTCAATATCCCACTCCAGACTGCCACTGAGAAGTCTCCACTGGGAATGCTCMCCTTTGGGTGGCTCCTTGGAGAGAACCAAGCACAAAAGCAGCTCCTTGATCCACCTTGAAATTCCTGATTTTTATCTCTTAAAGCACTGCAGGTGTTGTACCATAACTGTCTTTCCCTGAAAACAAATGAAAATGCTGGTGTCACACTGTGTGTGTTRGGGGAGAACAGGGTGGGTGTGTGGGGAGAAAAGAGTGAGGTTAGGAAAACTATTTAGGTTATTTACATTTTTATTTGTGTTCTATATTTAGGTTTGAGAAGGGAAGGGGTTTTTTTTTTTGGTTTTTCTTTTTTTGTCTTCTGTAGTTCTCCCAAGCTCATAAAGCATCTACTTCTCAGCCTCCATCACCCTTGCCTGAACCAAAGTTGTTGGTGGCCCTGGTTCTCCTTCAAGGAGTCTTTGTCCAAATAAAGGGACCCATTGAGAGGGCCCAAGGCACACAGGCACTCARTATTCAGAATGTAATGCTTATCTCCTGGCAGCATGCTTGTGGAATACTTTCTACTGATAAAGTAGGTAAACTGCAATTATCTGTGATTKCTCTTTCTGAAAATAAGAATTGCATGGAAAAACTGGAAGAGAAGAAAATGGAGCTCTTGTTGTGAACACTTTCATGTCAGAGATGCTTCATGCACCCCAGTAAATCAGAGAGGTTTGTGAGAATGCTTTCTCTGCTGGAATTCTGGCTCTGTATCTCTTCCTGTTGCTGTTCATCTCTGCATCCATGGGCAGAGCTGGGCTCGATGTATTGAAAGCTCAGGGAAGGTTCACCCCCAGGTCTGGGGCACAGCTGTAAGGTTTTTCACTTTGCTCAGGTTATCTTCTCTAGCTGAAGTCCTAACTGAGGAGAGAGGATTGCAAGATGCCTGAGTTGAGCCCAGATACAGGGGATAAATGTTATTTTTTTATCCTTTGAGTTTTTCTATCTATCCTCCTTTCTGGAAAAGGAGGGTTGTTGGTACATGAAGCCTGTCCTCCTTCTGATATTTAGAGGGCCAAACAGTTCATTTTCAGAAACAGTACTTAAAATCTCCTGGCAGCCAAAAATAAGAATAATTCTTTCCCTGGTGTATACCCTTGGATCCCCCCCCCAGAAAGGAATTTGGGCATAAATAGTTGATCAAAACAAAGCCTATGCTCTGATCCCATGAACTGAAGAGATTTTGTTTCTATTCCCAGTTTTGCAGTGCTGTGCWGGGTAAATGTCTCAATTCTCCATCTGTGACATGGAGATAAATAATTTTTTGTTTTCCTCAAGGACGTTCTGTCTGAGTTAACACATTTGTRTGGTGGCCTGGAAATGCTTTAGAAGTGGTTGCTACTAAGATTTCTCTGATTTGCAGCTGACAAATAATAGCAGGGAGGGACTCAAAGCCATCTTACAAAGACTCAGACTAACTGTGATTTAACCACAGCTCCCAGAAGACCAGGCTGGTTCCCAGGCACAGGAGGRAAAACAAAGCACAACCTCCAGGCCACGCTGAACTGATGAAAATGATGTTAGCATTAGGGGCTCAGGATTGAATCTGTAATCAATACAGATCTGGAGAGCTCCTTTTTCATGGTCAGAAAGCCAGATCTGCACAGCCACTCACTTCCCCTCCCCTTTTTTTTCTCGCTTGTTTTGGTAGAAACATAAATACCTTTCAATGTGGACCCTCCTGGTTAGGGTAAAGTGATATATTTCTAGTAAAATGACACTCTGTCACATCAAAATAGCATTCTTGCACAAATTGAATGTAAGGAGACAAAAGRAAAAGTGTTTGGGACACAGGAAAAAGGAACTTAATTTTGTTGCTGAAAAAGTAATTTAAGGGACTGAAGACATTGTAATGAAATTAATAGAATGAAAGCTCTTATTTCTCAGGCAGTGCTGAACAGCTTGTCAATAAGAAGAGGAAACTCCTTTTCTTGATGAAGTTTGCATTAAAAGTATATTTTAGCAGCATGCAAAGCTAGATCATTCAAGGAATAAAACTCTGGGGGTGGGAAGTGACCAGTGGTGGAGGAGCAAGTAATCACACATTGAAAACAAATTTCAGAATTTTCTGTTTGGAATAGATGGACCTCTTTGACACCCAATTTATTCCTTTTATTTTTCTTTACACTGAAATGTTACTTAATTTTGTTGAAGCCTGTTTCTGAGAGGCAGATGAGTCCACATACATTTTCAATATGGGATATTCTTCCAGCAAAGAACATTCCAGCAGTTTTCACATGATTCAGTTTAAGTGAACTAAAACTAGGGGCTTGAAACAGAGGGGTCAGCTTGTCTCTCCTTTGAGGTCAGCCCTTCCAGAAAGGGCTCCTTTCCCCTCTGTGCTGCTCTGCCTTTCCCCTTCTCACTCTGAAATGCCTCCTGGTACATCCATTTGCACCGTGACCACCCTGAATATTCTATGTTCTCTGCATTCTTTTACACCATGGTAGAGACTGCACCTTTGGTGGGCTCTGCTTTTGCTGTTAGCAGTGCTGTGACACCATGGAAATGTGAGGGAAATAGGACTTGGGTGACCACATGGAATGAAATGTTGGCAGGCAGTGTTGCAGGAGAACGTATTTTATGATATCCCTGTAAGAAAACACGGTTTTATTTAAAAACAAAATCAGAGAAGCAAAGCTTATTAAGAGTCAGACTGGTTTGAAAGGCAGTATTTCAGATCATGGAAAAACCTGCAGCCATTGTAAAAAAATCTGTCTTTACTCCGATTTCCTCTGAAATCGCTGCTGTTAGGGTGGATGAAGGTGCCTGACAATCCCCCCTTGTGCAGCACAAGCCCAGCATTCATCCTCCTGGCTTCTSCCTGTTTATAGCCAGCATCTCTGCAATCCAGATGGGGAGAAGGCACATGTGACAGCATGTGTGTGTGATTTGGAGCAGCAGATGGGTGTCAGTGACAAACTGTTGCCTGTGTAGGCACCTACCTAGGCATGACTCAGAGTCCTGCCTCTGTGTGTTGCTGTGCTGTCCCTGCTCTCTGTTGGGGAAGAGGCCACTGACAGGGCTCCCATGCAGGCACCCAGATTTCAGTGCTGATGTCTCTTTGTGATGTGCCTCCTGTCTAAGGAAGCACAGACCGTGTTAAGAGAGAAAAGCAAGGTGGGATTGACTTGATATTCCTGCAGTGAAGGGAGATCTCGCTTCAGTGTCTTTTTAATTCCTCAAGTGGGGCTGTCAGCTGGTATTTCGTGCCCTGTTTAACCTGCCTTGCCCTGTTCTGCTCTTGCTCTGGATGTGTTCTGCAGAAAGAGGAGGGTGATGGGAAGTGAGGTGCACTGAGGGAGGAGAGGCTGGTGTTCCTGCCGTGCTCCTGAAGCTTTTCCATGTTCCCACTGGACAGGGGCTGGCACGGGGTGGCACACAGTATCCGACAGCATGGCCCCAAGGGGATTGCTGCCAGTTCCAGCAGTAGGGAAATTTATGGCCCAGATGTGTTTTTGCATGCATTTCAACTGGACTGTCTYTTAAAATTGCAGGATGGGAGGACCTAAAATGTGTGTGTAGTTTTATTTCCTTGAGCTGGGCCCTTTGGAGTCAGTCACGRTCGCTGCAGCCAGGCATGCACAAGGACTTGCAAGGCTGGGGATGCACTTAGCACAGGCTTTGGTGTCTGACTCATGGCACTGATTTAAAACCCACAAATCCTGCAGCTTCTCTGTGTGTTAGTCCCTGACAGCTCTGCTGTAAGGCCTGACCGGGGTGCCAAAGCAAAGCCCTGCTCTGCCAGTGCTCTGAGCTCTGCCCATTCCATAGAGCCAGCAGAGCACCAAAGTTCTGGTGCCTGTGGTCCCATAAATTTGAGGTAGGTAATCAAATCCCACTGCTATCTGGCTGAAACACATATCCTGTGGCCAGGAGTCTGCATGTAAATGTCAGTGGGAAATGATGGTTGTGAGTTTTCTGTGCGACAGCTGGCTTTTCTTCCTCTATTTTAAATCACGCTGCTGCAAGGAGTAGGAAAGCTCCCTGGTTTGCTGCTGGAGAGACATCTGAGCCCCATGTGAGGACAGTTGGAGGAGATGGGAGAACTGGGTTGCTTGGGGATGGAGTGGGTGMAATGTGTTGTGCTGGAAGAAGATCACTGAACTGATTTAATTAGTTCTGTTTCAGAGGATTCAGTTTTGCTCGGGTCACTGCTACATTCATCTATTTGCTTTTTTTTTCCCCCCTCTTAGCAATAGACAAATGCAGGGTGATAATTAATTTGGCAGGTTGATTGAGATTGGGTGGCAGAGAGGGGAGTTTTCCTGGATGAGTGATGAAGCATTGCTGGTTGAGCTTAAAGTGAATAGTCTGAAATAGAAAGTAGTTAGTATAAAATCCCCCCAAGGGTGTGTTTAAACTGAATGTACTTTGAGTTTTGACATTGAGGTTTTTTTAGYAAGCTACCAGACTCTACAGTGCAATTTTAGGATCTTTGCTAGCTGGGATCTAGCTGTTGAAATACCAGTGCTATTCTTCTGCTTTGTGAAGCCTCAAAACCAGGAAAATGGGGTGTTAATGAAAGAAGTGGCTTGTTTGTGTGGGTTGAAACAAACCTTGGCAGACCAATGGTTTTTTCTTTTCCAGACCAGCCCTGGAAGCTGAGSCTTCACCTGGCCAGGCTCAGTGCTGCTGTGAGGGTGGGAGAAGGCTGTGTGGGTCAGTCTGCTTTGTGGGAGGCCGAATTCTCTTTATCTTAAAATTTTCATGACTTCACAGCAGCTACCCCTCAGTGCTGCCATTAAAGTTAATGTGTTTCAGTGCAAGGAGCTGCTGAAACTGTGCTSCATTTCTGGCTTCCTGTCTTGCCGTGCTTTGGCCTCACCAGGGACCAATTCCTGTGGTCACCACGTTYTGTGTTTCACACCAGATGGACACTAAGATGCCATATTACCATAAGCAAAGATGGTTTGTTTTTTTTTTCTTTTGAGGAAGTGCTTATGGTATCACGAGAGATCTGGTTTGGTCAGAGTGCTGGGTTCTGCTGCTTACAGAATTTCCAATTTTTGGGGGCACTGCCACCTTTGATATCTCTGACCAAGCACTTGGAGTTAGGATGTTTTCTCTCTCTACCCCCTTCCTCTTTGCTCTGCTGGGAGGTTTGAGTTGACAGCTGTGACATAATGCCATCCTGTGTGCATGAGGGACATGAGCAAGTCACCCATGTCCCTGTCCCTGCTGCAGTGGCTCAGTTCCCCTGCTCTGGAACCACTTCCARAGGTTAAATGTCTGGTGAAACCTCCATGCTTACTCAGTCCTAAGGGCTTTTTTTCTGCTGAGACTGCCAGTAAGGATGTCGRTTTGAKGATGGTTTGGGGTTTTGTTYTGGTTGTTTTTTTKGKTTTTYCTTTTYCCTGTGAGGTAGACACTCATCCACTGGGAATCAAATTGGAAAATTCCCATTTTTATGCAAGCTATCAGAGAATGGTCATCTATTTAATTCATACAATTCCTAAACTCATTGGACTAATTTGCCCTCCATATGACTTAYCATGATCTGTGTTCCTATTGAGGGTGATCCACCTGCAATCAGAGCTTGACTGAAAAATCCTTGAAATGTTACCTCCTTTTCCAGTGGGTTTTTAATTGACATTCCCTCTACCTTGAAGCCATTTCCTTGGAAGCAGAGACCCTTCTGTGCACTGGTAACTAGCCTCACATCACCTTTGAGGTTTGTGTTAGCAACACAAAGTGCAGATGAGAGCTATGTGACACCAGGATCCCTGAAAAGATGGGAAGTGAGAGGAAAAATCTGTGTACTGAAGAGAGGATAGTATTGGGAACRTACATTTCAGAGTAGATTGTTTTGTAGAAGTCTTTAGACCCCTTAACAAAAGAAAAAAATTATTTCAATATGATTTCAGATGTTGCTAACTCTGCTRCAGTAGCTGTCTGGTTTATCAAGCTTTGTGCCAGGCTTGGTATTGTGAAGGGGATTTTTAATGCAGAGTGAATGATTCCCAATGGGGAAAAAAAAGCAAATAAGCTTTCTGACTTTTCTAGGAACTAAATTGCACCAGAATGGACTTGGCTGTGTAGCTGTGAAATCCAGGAACTTCATGTGTGTACTGTGAATAGCAGGCAACATTTAAATAATGAATATTCTCCTTTTTATCAATACATTTTTGTTCTTTTGTTAACTCTCTGTTATGTTTAGGACTCTTGGCGTTGCTGTGTTGCCCTGGCACTCCCATACTGAGGAATCCTCTTCTCTCAGGCACTTTGTAAATTCTGTCTGTGCCTRAGGTGGGAGGGTATCAGAATAGCTGTGCCCACAGTTTTTATCTCACCACTAGGGATATTTTTCTCTACGGGTTTGGTTTGCATGACTGTGCTCAGAATGGGAAAATGGGTGGATGAAAAATTTGGTGAACACCTTTACTTGTGGATTACTGGTCCACCACATCAATATGCCTGTTATTAATCTACCAGATCAGTTCAAGGGGATAAGAAATATATTTATGRYCARTGTAWTTGTTTTAATMATTTATTCTGAAATTAAATATCCAGATTAAAATCATAAATTTGGGAAGCCTTTGTTAAAAAATCTGCAGTACATCTGCAGGTAAATCTCTGTGTGGCATCCATCATTGAGGATTGCTGATGAATAAGAATTGTTTCCAAGAAAAACAATAAAAAAGGGGTAAAAACCACCATCACCTCCCACCCCCCTCACTCCCTCCAAAATCAGGTCTTTTCTCTCTTTTACTACAGCTCTGCCTCCCAAACCTGTTGTTTAAAATCCTCTTTGATGTGTGAAGGATTAATAGGGACCTGAGAAATTCAGTGGTAGGAGTGAAAATAATAGAAACACGCATGGATTTGTTTTACTACTGTCATCTGTTTAAGTAGTTGTGACAAAAATTTGTATAAAACCAGATACAGGGTGTGTGGAGGTGGATATTCCTGTGCCTTTTCTTTTTCCCACCTACATTTTTTTTTCAATTCTTTATTTCCCAGCAGCTTCGCATTCTCTGACGTTAAACCTGCTCATTTTCAGGCTGCCCTGAGCCCACTGCTGCCAGCTTGCTGTGTCTCACATCTTTGTGAGACACCCCCTAAGGAAGCCAGGATCCCTGAAGAAGTCAGATGCAGTTTATTTGTCTGGGAATAAAAAGCTCATCTGCTGCCATGAGAAAGTCCTCCCAAACGTGGACTCTTGCTGTCTCTCCCRGTGCCAGATGTGATCTCATTCCTTTGGAGCCGAGTCCCTGGTCAAGAGCTGGGGATGGTTTCTTCACTGTGCCTTTGGGACACTCACTGCTGGTGACTGGACAGCTTTTGGGTTGTCCTTTGTGCTGTCCCATTGAGCTCCCCTCAGCTTTGCTCCTGTTTTGCTCCATGCCCTGCTGCCACAGTGGCTCATTGTGCTGCTGGCTGTCTCAGCACAGGAGTGTTGTGAGCATCCTCTGGGGTCTTGCCTGACCTCCCAGCCAGGCTCTGAGAGGGATGGAGGAGGCAGCTCCCTCCAGGACTCGCAGCTTCCCCAGGGTAGCAACTTCAGAGGATCTAACTCTGTCCCTGTATGGGGCTCAGCCTGCAGAGAAGCCATTCACTGCAGCTCCTCTTCAGACCCATCACTGCACCTCGCTGGCCCTGYCTCCAGTTCAAACCAGTGCCAAGTTCCAAAGCATTTCTGCCTCTGCTGTGATTTAAAATGCTTATCTCTGCTTCCAGCTGTYGTCCAGCAGCCCAGAAACCTTTGAAACAGTGTCTTTGATTAGGAAGCAGCYGAATGACTCTTAAATGCTCACCCCCAATTTATTACTTTGATTGGTTTGTTGTGGCGGATTATTTTGTTTGGGGTTTTTGTTCAGCATTTTTTTTTTAACCAGTCTTGGAACTGAGGCTGGCCTTGGTGATTTGCAGGGGCTTATGAGATGTTGGGAGCATTTGGGTGGAGAGTTTGCTCTCCACAGTGGCTGTGATGACACGAGCATGCAGCTCACACATCTGGCTGAGCAGCACAGCTCTGACATCTTGTGCTTTGTGCTGACGCTGGGACTTGGCCAGGGCTTGTGGAAAAGGGATTGTTTTTCCAAATCCTGGAGSCCTTTGCTGTCTGTGTGTCATGGCCTACACATGCCTGTGTGTGATCACTCAGCACACAGCAAGGAAGGCAACTGTGACTCTTTTGGATTTGCTTTACCTCCGGGCAAGGTGCAGTTCTGCCATTTGGGGGAGAAGGTGCTCAGAGCAGCCAGTCTCTCCCCTGTTACGTGGTCAGGATCTGGCAGTGGTGAATCTCAGTAGCCCCAGCCTTCTTAGCTTCTCCTGCTGATGGTGTCCACACCAAAATTCCCTCCCTGAATCAATCGAGTCAATAAATCACCGTGTTTATCTTGGTCACCATAAAAATGCAGGGAACAGTCTATGGGACAGAAGGAGTCCTGCTCAAAATAGCATGTGCAAAAACACCCTGTAAGTTTCTGTGTGACCTGACTTCTGCATGTTTGTAAAAATAAATGTTTCCTCTAATATGTAATCAAGGAAATAATTTGTGCCTTTTTTTTCCTTTTTTTTTATTTTGTTACTGAAAAAGGAACTTATCGGGAACATTTTGTGCCTCCATGCTGGTAACAAACAGTTTCTTATTACCAGTGGAAATCTGATCCTGACTGGAGCATGGCTAATGCCCATTCAGCCAGAGAATATGGATCATACTGTGCCCCATTCAGCACAAGCTGTAAGGAGGCAGTGTCACAGAACTCAACAGTGAGACACTGTTTCACATCCTCAACATGCCCATTCAACTCAAGCTCTTCCAAAGARGGAAGATGTTATGCTCGTGTTTAAATAGAAGCTCTGCTATTTTGGTGAAGGCTGAAACCAGGTGCCAGCCTGATTGGATGCTCCTATCTTGCCCTTCTGGCTGCTGATTCCCAAATATAAACAACTCTTTAAGCTGCTGRCTATCACCCAGCCAAAACTTCTCATAATCTCATTGGTCATTCACTTTTACCAGTACTAAATGCCCTAAATCCTTGCAGAAGTGGCAGAAAGGCATTTTTGCAGGTTCTCAGCTGTTTGGGAGAGCTCAGGCTGCCCTGTTCAYGTCTCACAGCCAGTTCAGTGGGAAATGTTGGATGCAAATGTTTGGCTCCCAGTCACAGAGGGAGCAGAGGAGCAATTTCTCTCACATTCCTKTGCTTTGCCTTGTGTTCACCTTCCACTAGAGAGAGCAGGAATCTTTTTATGTTCACTATAATGGCAATGAGATATCCAGCCACAGTCTAAATCTTTAAAACCCAAGGGAAGGAGCCAGTGAGCTGGGGCAAGGTTCTCACATGCATTTGGACTATGTGATCCTGCTGCAGTCTCCTTGAATCCCATTTGTTGTTTTGGGTGACTACTGGCTGATTTAGTTCACTTTTGTCATCACCATCTAATTGTTTTTAGAGCAGTGGAAGTGTTGTGTATGTGTAAACATGTGTCRAAACAAAATTCCAGAGTAACAGACTATACAGCCTGAATAGAATTAGAATAGACTTTGAATTGATTGAAAGGATTTTATTAAACACTAAATATAACTATTTCATTGGTCCCCTTTAAGGAAAGGGTCTGCTCATTCTCTCTAATGAAACTCTGAGGAGTGTTATATTGTCTTTAGTTAAAGTCCATATGGTTTCAAAATGCTGTTGCATTCTGCTGCTGAGGACTCCCTCCCCTTTCAAAGAATATACATGGGACTGCTGGTATTCTAAATATTAGGYTTTGTTCCTGACTTGTGCCCAGTTGGGGAGGTCCTTATATTAAGATTATGCCTTTTCTATTTCTCTGATTTTTGGAATTAGGGTTTTTTTGTTGGCTTTGTTGGAGGGTTTTTTTATCTCTTTTTTTTTTCTTTTTCTCTCTCTCAGCCATTGCATAGTTAGCAGTATTGCTGTTTCAAGGGTGCCAACATTAAAACCCCAGTCCAGAAAAGATTATACAAGGGAAGAACAGGACTTAAAAACACCTGAAAAGGTTTAAATTGTCATACTTTACTTTCTGTCTTTTTATTTATTTAGATCTCCTSCAATATGTGTGGGTCACATTTTCCTGCAGTTCTCTAATACTAAGGAGGCTAAGAATTATGGTTTATGAATTTTAATGAAAGTTGAAATCCTTATGTAATCATTTGCTGGGGCTTTAATTAAGTAACCACATAGGAGAAGAACTGCATTTAGAGAGGCGAGGGCTGGAGATGCTAATTTTTAAACAGCTTTGTTCTCCYTCAGTATGGGTATCTCAGATCTCTAATGCAGACAGTCCTTTTTACCATTCCTTGCTCCTTTGAAGGTATTGTGTCATTAGTGAAMCTAAGTTTTAAAACCACAAGCCAAGCAGCTTCATGGTTTTTACAGCAAATACCTGAAATTCAGAGCGCATGCCACCAACCTACATCTTCAAAAGGGCATGACCCCTTTCACTTCTCCTTTTCTGTGACTGGGATTTTGATATTGGGGTCTTTTTGCATTCCTTCCTCCTCTTCCAYTGGCAGTCCTCACCCTCAGCTGGAATGGGGGAGTGCTTTCCCTGCAGACCTGTAGGGCAGTTATTAGGCTGGAAGCCTTACTGGTTTTAGCAAAGCCCATGGTTTTGTGCATTCCTGAACATGCAAGAGTCGTTCTTGTTGCTAAAAGCTGCTTTAATCTGTGACTATTGAAACTGTCAGAGATGGGTTTCCAGSACAGTTTCAGATGAAATGTAAAGTAGCTCCTTTTCTTCTGAGAGAGGCTGCGTGCATATAAGCTGTGTGGGAGTTTGATTTCARTTTTATCTCTCCTTTTCTGCTGCTGATACACTTAGCCTTAGTTGCCTGGTCAGTAAGAATAATAAATTTGATRCTCTGAGGCTGTTTATCATCACTCTGGACCAAATTGATTCCAGAGAATATTCAGAGGAGGTGGTGGGGTCTGGAGCAAACCCATCTGGTAGTGATAAGCATAAATCCCCCTTCTTCCAAATGCAATTTTATGTCTGCATGCATGCACCAATTAARCAGTATATTATTTTCTTTTTCCATGATTTCAGAAGGTTGACTCACTCAAGTGGATTTATGCACACGCTCTGTTTTTTCCAAGTGTAGTTGGTTTGTTGTTTGGTTGGGGTTTTTTATTTTTGTTTGGTTTTGGGCTTTGCTTTTGCTTTTAATTCTGTTTTTTTTCATCTTTTGATTTCTATTCAGCTTGTGGAAATCGTGATTTCTACCTAGCCCAATAATTCAGGCATGCTTTCTTCCCTCTTTTCCTGGGCACCATGCTCCAGCACTTACTGTTTGTCCATGAAAAGAAAATCAGTAAGAGTGTCCAACAAGCAGAGTGTGGCTTGTTGAGCTAAAGGGTGTCACAGTGAGGCAATCATCCCTCTGTAGAATGCTGGCCTGGCAGAGATTGTGTTATAACCTCTGGGGGTTTTCTTYYTTCTGACTTAAAGCTTGTGGCCTTTATTCTGTGTGGTGTCCTTTCCATTTCATTTTTCATTCCTTCACYCCTGTGCTGATGGGGACCACGACATGCCAAGAACATTCTAGTGTGAGATGAGCACAGTTTTTTAGAATAAYGAGGGAGAAACACATTTCAAAGCCAAGTAGGATTTTGTAAAAACAGGAGGAGAAGGTTGGCTTCTTAGGTCTTGTGGGTTTGACCAGAATGCTCCCAGTTTTATCTGGTGAGAGCCACAGCCCATGTCACTCAGCAGAACATCCTGGCACAGTGAGGGAGAAYAGGGCTGTGGGGATTGTTTTGGGCTGGGGACAGCAGATCTATCAGCAAAAATTCAAACATGGCTGGTTCCACCCAGGCACCTTTGTAGAGAAATTGAATTGGACAAGGGCTGTGGAACTTGCTCTGTGGAGTTTTTGCTCATAAAATGATGACAAAATAAGGAAGAGGTCACTGTAGTTCCAGTGAATTTTCACTGGTGACTTTGGYTTCTCTTCTGTTAGTGATGTTGGTGGTTAGACACTGGGAAGTGGAGCAAGGATGAGGTGTTACAGCCTTTGGACTCACTTTTCACTGTGGCTTTAAGTGCTGCTGCAACATCCAGTCTGTGGAGCCCCCCAGGATTGCCCACACGTGGTGGGAGGGGCAGGATTAGAGATGGGGAAACAAAAGCTGCCTGCAAGCTGGGCAGGAGGAGGAGTGGTGGAGCAGAGCAGGAGTTGGCTGCAGGGCTGGAAACTCACTGTGGAGATGTGAAGCACCAGGCAGGAATAGGGATCAGGATGAGCAAAGTGTGCCTAGAGGTGAATTAATGTTTAAGAGGACTTGATTCAGGATTAGTGGTGATCATGAGGAACTGCCCTGGCTCACATCAGTCTGGATTGCTGGGACTGGCTGCACTGGGAGCATCCCTACAAATGGGAACAGTAATTCCAGACCTGACTTGTGACTGCACCTCTCATTTTTGGTGGCAGGAATGAAGCAACCTTTCACTTTTCAGTGAGCTGTGGATTCAGAGCATGAAAAACCTGGCAGGGGGATCTTGTGCTACACTTGGGTTTGGAGGTGTGGTGTGTGCTGCCAAGGGTCTGTGGAGCCTGGAGAGCCRCAGTGGCCACAGCCAGGCTGGGAACATTAATCCTCCTTTCCTCACTGTGAGAATAACTTTTTGTGCTAATTCCACTGATAGGAGCCTGGAGGTTAAGCTAGCCCTTATCATGCTGGGAATCACAGGCAGTCAGACTCAAGCTAAATTAATTTTCTGTTAGCCAAGTCAATTAAGAAAGCAGGAGTTACCTCTCCCAAGGCACAGGGGCTGGGAAGTCAAACTGAAGAGGGTTTTTTGGTCCAGAGAGGCAGGAGCTACAGAGGAAAGACAGGTACAAGAGTTCTGGCAGAGGCTCTTTGAAGCACATAACCTTTGTTAGGTGCATCTCTTGGTAGTTTTTGCAGTTATTTACTGRGCTTTCATRAACATCAAAGCTGTGCTTCATGCASTAATGGAGAGCCAACAGGGAAATGCAGCATAGCCAGTGTTTCCACCAACAGTATACAGAAAATAGGAAAAAATTGCAGTAAAAGAGGGGGCCAGTCACAAGGCTGTATCAGGTAAAAAATGATGTGGCATTTCTGATCTTTATCCTATCTGAATATGTGGTTTGTCAGTTATGGATGTAGATAGTTGTAAGTAATAACTTGAAAAGAAGGGGCCCTTGGAAAAGAAAAGGATAAGCAGGAACAGCTAATGGAGAAGATAAAAATAAAATCTCATCATAGGAGATGCATGTGGCTTKCCTGATTTTGCAAAGTAGTTTTAACCTCTTGCCCTGGGATGAGTGKTTTGAAAGCATGTTCTGCAGTAAGTGTGGGTTGTAAATCTCCTTGCCTACCTCTGAACTGGGAGAAGGCATTTCCTTTGGGAAAGAACGTGGGGAAAAACGAGCAAGAAAATGTTCATGACTGTAAGTCATTACATGTCACATTGACCCTCCTGTCCTTCATTCAGATATTTTTATATTTGCATTAAGCAATGCTTCTGTGWGTAGGAGCAAACAATGGCCAGAAGAAATCCCTGAGCAGATGTACAAAAAAACCCCCATAATTCAGTGGTGAAACAGATTCAAAGCTGTTGCTAATTATCATGGCTGATATARAATGTACATTGCTGAGTAATCAAATGTCCCCTGGTTTTGGTAATCTCCTTGTTGATGCATCAGCTGTCCYTCTGCCAGATCAGTATTAAACATTAGGCTAAAGCTGAATCTGTGGCAGTGGGAATTTTATTGGCATGAGCAGAGTTGTGATGCCAGATGTGTTTGGGTTCTGAATGCAAAGGTGCAATGGCTTGTTATGGAGCTAAAACTGTGTGAAATAAATCATGAAAGCAAACCTGTTTATTTCCAAGAAAAATGTGTAATGGATATAAAAGCATGAGTGTTTCAATTAAAACTAATGAGTGCAATTTATCACTCACCTCCGCTTTTCTTTGTTTTTCAGCTCATGGGGCATTCTGAATGGGATCACAAACGAGGACCCAGAGGCTCACAGGTCAGTTGCTCTATATTTTGTGTTTTACTTTGGCTTTTGSTGCATTTGAGACATTCAAGCAAGTTTTCCATCTGAATTTGGCAAAGCTGTTAATTTGTTAATATTTGCAGGGTTTGGAGCAATGGGAAAAAAGCATACAACCATGAGAGCTTTCATTAATAAAATTTTTGAGCTGTAATTCAAACAGTTGATCCAGACAGAGCTGAGTCATCCAACAGAAAGGTTTTTTTCAGTAGCAGARAGATGGATTAGATGTATGGAGAAAGCATTTCTCACTCAGCTGTCTCCATCAGGACATCAAAGGAATGCAATTTCAAATAATGTGGGTATGTTTTGTTTGGTGGTTTGGGTATTTTGTTGTTGTTGTTGTTTTTAACCTGACAAACTTGTAAAACTTGGATGGCACTCTCACCATGAATCCTTTTATTATTGACCAAGGTGTTAGAACTGTGTAGGGGGCAGAGAAGCCACATCTTTGCTCTTGACCCATCACTGGGAGGAAATGATGCCAGCAGTGTTAATGGCATCACAATACATTTAAAAATTATCTAAAGAATTGCAATTGCTGCAAATGAGACATCACTGATGTCCAGGAATTTTCCTGCTTGGGGAAAATAGTCCTTCTCATCTAGTGTTGAAAGAACATACACACATTATTAGAGCTCCAGATTTTGCACTTGCCTTTACTTGAGGTGAAGGATTTTCACGTGGATACTTTGCACAAATGACAGTCCAGACGTGGCATAAAAGCATGAAAGGATCTATAATAAGGTGGGAAAAGAAAACTGAAGAATCACAGAAYGGTTTGGGTTACAAGGGATCTTAAAGATCATCTCATTCCAAGCCCCTGCCATGGGCAGGAACACCTTTCACTGTCCCAGGTTGCTCAGAGCCCTGTCTAACCTGGCATTGGGCACTGCCAGGGTTCCAGGGGCAGCCACAGCTTCTGCCATGGCCTCCCCACCCTCACAGGAAAGAATTTCCCCCCAACATTTATTCTAAACCTACCCTGTGGCAGTTTGAGGGCATTCCCCCTTGTCCTCTCTCCACTGTTCCTGATGAAAGGTCCCAAAATGACCCAAGCTGTCTGATTACTGTGTGCAATCCTAGTGCCCAGGCACAAAAACCAAGGGGGAAAAGTTTAATTAGAGAGAAGAAAATATGTCTCAGTTATTCCACTGTAGCTTTAGACTCTGTCTTTTACATGACTGAAAATTGTCTAGATAGGAAGTCTTAAACCAAATTTAAGTTCCATAAAAGGTTAGGAGAAAGTAAGGAGGTTCTGATTTTTGCATGTAATAGAAAAGACTTTTTTTATCCTTTTGTGATTCAGTTACACTGTTGCCGGTTTGTGTCTTTTAAAAAAATGCCCCCKTTGAATAAAACAAGATCTTGCTGAAGAATTAAGGTGAGTGATGTGTTAGGTGTGCCTAAATACCTTAAAACCTAGAAAGAAAAAAAGGGGAGTTTACCACAATGCAGAACTGAAATCCACATATGAACTCATAAAGTAATTCTGTCAAGACTCGTGTAGAAAAGCTCTGATTCACTGAAGGATTTTGGTTTTTTGGGTTTATTTTTTAAGAGCTAGTAGGTTTTTCTGTGGCATGTGTTGAAACATGAGGGGAAGCTACTCCAGGGCATGTCACATTTCTTAATGGCCCACCAGGAGAACACTTCTCTGCACGTAGGAGTTAAATGCAAAGTGCTGTAGTTACAGGTAGCAGAGGATGGCAAATGAAACACRCTGGGGCCTATGGGAATTTCTGTTTGCAGCAGTTTGTCTCGTGATAAGCATCTGCAAGTCAAATAGAATGTAAATGGCACAAGTGAAAAGCTTGTCTTTACAATATTTAACTTGCTCATGACTTCCACCACGGCCATCATTGCACTCCCCTTATTGAGACACTGCCCACATGTGTGTGTATGTATGTTGTAGGATTCCTTTTGTTTTAGAATAATTCTGCTATTAAGGCTGCTCTAATTAGATTGAATTGTAGGTTGCCTTACAAAGAGCAGCGAGCTCTTGGCTACATAATTGTTCTTTTTTTTTCCTTTATTTTTTCATCCCTGAAGACAGCACTGCCTGCTCTAAGTGCTTCGTGCTGAGAATTTACTCTATGGAGTCGAAATGAAGCAGGAAGTGCAAAGTGAATTTCATTACATTTCATGCTTAATTTTAAAGATTTATACATGTTAGAGTTAGGAATTTAGACATGGAACTCCAAAACTGAGTTCCAAATTAAAGAAATTCCTGAAGAAATATTTAGGAGTATTTAAAGCACCTAAAGAAATCTCTCTCTCTCAAATACATACATGCAGTCTGTAGAACCACATCATGTGAGGGGAAAATATCCATACCCACTTGCAACGTTGGCATGTGCCACAAGAAAGTGTGACTAGCAGAATTCATCCTTGGAAATATTACCGCTCTGCAGGGGAAAAATAAATATGCAAATTATATTTTAATCACTCTGCTTGAACACAGCACTTGATACTTCCAGGATCTTTCAGGTGGGACCCAGGGCACACTTCGTGCACACGTTTTTTACGAGGGCTCGTGGGTGTGTGGGAGTAATTTGTTGCTCTGTCATCAAGACTTGTTTGGCTTGCTGGARGTGTAGGCGTAGCTCCAGAGTCAGTGGAATCGAGCAATCCTTCCTTCCAGCGTTGTCAAAGAATGATGATGGGGACAGGAACACAGGTCCAGCCTTTTTAATTCTCTTTAACTATCAAAGCTCTCAATTATACATCCGAGGTGCTGCGTTTTTACCCCTCCAGTTCCTAAGCAACAGCTATTTTCAGAGTGAGCGCGTCTGGTGTTGTCTACCTACTCCAGGCTTCTTCCTGAGAGGTAGCTCGTCGCTGGGAGCYGGGCTGTTCCCTGCCTCAGCCTTTTGCTGTGGCACTGCAAGTGCTTTGTGTGGCACACTGATGCTTTAGAGGAGCAGGAGGAGCTGGGGTATCGCCGGTCTCGACCTTGCAGCTCACAAAAACTCGCGTGCGTCGGGGAGCTCTGCCATCTGCAATGAAGAGCAGGAGTCAGAAATAAGGTCCTTTCTTGCCACTGGTTTGGGACAGAAGCCTTTTTTTTTTTTTTTTTCCCTCAAGTCTGGAAAAGCCTCTAGAGCAGATTGAGAATCATGAGCCGGAAATCTCTGTACTTGCTGAAGCGTAGGTGGGAGTCGATTCCCGCTGCTGACCAGGTACTGTGCTCTGGGAATCTGTCGTGTCTTAGTGTGCCCTCAGTGCCACTGCAAAGAGACTTAGAGTGCTTTAATGGGGGTGGAGGGGTTCTCTGGATACAGGGAGAACCAGCTGATGGTTGGTTGTTGTTTCCAAGATGAATGCTGCAATGTGTTGGTAACGCTGGCTTTGCAAGGGCRAGTGCTTGTGACCATGGGGATGCCATGGCAGCCCACTAATGCACCTGTATTTAACCAAGAGAGTCTCCCTGTCTCACAAGGGAGACTTTTCTGAAGGCTTTAGGGGTATTTTAAACTGAGTGGCTAAGGAAAATTGCAGTCTGCTGTTGATGGGTTCCTCGGTGCATGACTTCTTTTGTATTTCATATCTTACTTATGTGTGTGTGCATGAAGTCACTGAGCAGGGGCTCAGTGTTTTCAGAGTTGTCTCGGTTGATGTGTCAGTCCAAGTGTGCTAAACAAGATGAGAGTAAAGCAGATGTAAACAGAACATGTGTAAATATCCGCTGGGAAAAGCAAATACAGTCMCCAGAAGCAGGACTAAGGTGTGAGGAATGGCAGTGTGATGAGTGYATTTCCTACTTCTTGCTCCAGCCACTCCAAGATTCTCTGATTATTTTTTTTTTTTTTTCAATACCTTGCTTGGGATGTACAGATAATAAAAGAAATAATTACAGAGAGAATATTGGTGAGCTAACAGCTTCGCTCTCAATCATAATTCCATCTCAATTTTCCATTTATAAAACAGTTGACTATGRATGGTAGTCTTTATCCATAGGAAAGAGGCAATTGTTTGACAGGAAGAAGGATGAAAGGTTTTTGAGAAGCATCCTCCTGTGTATTTTTATTAAGAGGGAGAAGGGCAGGGCAGATTACATCCTGTATTTTATGGAGCTGTAGATTTTAAAGATGAATCATACCACTTGGAACTTTTTTAGAGATTTCAGACAGTTGTCAAAAAAAGCCCTCATGCTGTCACATAATTAATTATTCACAAGAAAATAATCAGGCATTGTTGATTAATACAATGTTGTACTGAAAGGAATTTAATTGATCCAGATCAGTCCAGCATTCCTAAATTTCCTAGAAAAAAAGGATAAATGCTCTGTTAGGAAGTGACTCATTTGACATCTTGTTTCTGTTAAGAAGATGTAGAGACACTAATGTTATTTCAAAGGAGAGCTGGTTTTCAGCCTTACTTTTCCAGCATTTCCTTTGAATCATTTAACTCTACATCATATTGTAACACATTATGTGGGGAAAATAAGCATTCCTCACCTGGGTCTGAGGTGTGCTGGGCTGCACTGAGCTGTGTATCAGTTCCACCATCAAACCCCAAACCCTCTGGAGGGTTTTAAAAGAGGAAAGGAAATTTCCCTGACCCATCTAYGGCTCTGGGAGAGTGAGACTCAGAAAGTGATGCACCCAAATTCAGTTACCCTGAGCACAGTGAGAGTCTGTGAGGACTGGCTGAAKGAAAATGCAGTTACTGAGCAAGGTGACAGCCCCAAAGAGGCAGCTTCCTGAGTGTTTTAGGCTGATCCTGCTCACAAATCATTATATAAAAATAACACCTCTGCCTTTTGGTGCAAATTCATCCTTTAGTCCTTAAAGGGATGCAGTTGCTGACTGTGTTCTAGGCTGACCTTGACAAAATTACTTYATATTTTGACAGGTGTAAGTAGTAACATTGTAGGTTACTTGTCTACTCAGAGCGAGATGGAAGATATTTGTGTTAACAAATAACAAAACCTCTCCAAATGGGTTTTTTGCCACCTAAATGAAAACAAAAATCAAACAAAAAAACTAAAGGAAGGAAATAAAATCAAACTGTAAAAGTGGGATATTTGGCTTGAGCTTGTTTCTAGGGTGAAACAAGGTCTGACTTTTAAGAAAGTGGGAGCTCAAAGTCCACACTGAAGTTTGATGCTCTATTAGGACATAGTTTCTGGGTCTTTTTAACTYAAAAAAAGTGATTTTTATTCCTCATCTTGCGTATTCTGCATGAAATCAAATGGCACCCAGAACTCTTTAGGCAAGGGGGAGCAGTAAGGGTAGAGAAAAACAAGAWCAGCTATGATGTCTATAGACAGTATAGTTGGAGGTTGTTGGTTTGAGGGTTTTTTTGGAGCTTGGTTGTTACATAATTTTATTTTTGATCTTTTGAGCATTGTTTATGCTCTCAGACACTACATCACAGAGGTCTCCATGGTTTCCAGGCTCTGGTATGACAAAAGGAATTTTCCGCTCATTGTTGTGTGTTTTATGTGTGTGAAAGAGTGAGGAAAGTARATTTAACTGTGAACCCTGAATGAGATCTTTTTGGGTTTGGGCTGATGAAAAATGTCTGATCTACCTGTTCATTTTTGTATGTGGAAGATGTATCTTTATCCTGTGGGTGTTTTGCATGGGTAAATTTAAGCTAAATAGTGATAAGTTAAATACCATTGGCCTCTTTTTAACAAACTGTAATATTCCTTAGTTCTTGAATCTTGAATAGCTCTGTCAATAATTTCAGAAGGAATTACCTTTCTATAACTAAGGAAAGAATTTGTGAATTCTTTTCTTTCTTGTCCATCCAGCTGTTCAGGTCACTTGAAAGCCCTCCCTGAAGTTTCAGTACAGGTTTGGGAGGTAATTCTCTGCTGATTTTATTTGGTGTACATGCCTTGAGGATCTTGTTTCTCAGACTCATCCTAATTTTTTTATTGCTGAGAACTGTGACTGAGAATGCTTTCACTGAATGGATATGGATTTAAAATGTTGTGGTGACCAGCTGAGCCAGAGGTGCTACGTATTTGTTGAGTATTTCCATCTACCTGAAATTCCCTGTTAATTTAATGAGCTGTAGCCTTTGAGCATTAAGTTGGTTTTGATACTGGTCCTAAGACAGGAAAAATCTTCCCACGTTATCCCATGGTGGAAAGTTCTAATTATCTCATTGATGACTGTGAACTTAAAAACACAAACTAAATTTCCACAGTGATGTAAGAAGAGCACAACTAAGAGTTGCTGTAGGGGTTTATATACACATAGCTGTGGATGGTTGAAAGGAATGTACTATGCAGTTCATGAAAAGCAGTAATACTTTTTTTTTAGGTAGGAATTCATGCTTACAGCAGTGTAAGCAGTGGTAATGCTTTCTGTGGCATTAAGTCACCAGTTTAGAYTGTGATGGATCAGTGTGAAGCCCTTGAAGGGATGCTTCCCTCACCTGCCAGGGATTTACAGCACAGCTCTGCCTCAGGCAGTTTGCATGTACACTGCAATATCCTGTTCCTTACCAYTGATGTGGTGGATGGGACAAACTGCCAAAGTCTGCAACCTGTGCAGGGTGTTGAAAACAGCAAATAAAGTGATCCTGACTGAGTCATAACTGGGAAATGATAAACCAAGGGATTTGTTCCATATGACATTACATCATGCAGCCACCATATTCACTGCAGAGTCCTGCTGGGACACATCTCTGCCATGATCCCTGTATCTGACCAAATCTAGCTAAATCCCTTCTGCATCACCTGAAAGCAGTTCACAAAAAGCAAAACAAAACAAAAAAAAAAAAGGTTTGCTGTTAAGAATGTTGTTGTGGATTTTCASAGTTACTCGCTGTTAATAAAACCTTGCATTATCCTTTCATTCAGCAGACAGGCTTTCAAAGCTTCAGTGGCAGAGCAGAGATKTGCAGGGTTTGGGATGTTATGAGGAAGAGGCCTCATGGGAGGGTTGTGGGTTGGTTGGAATATCGAGCTGGGGCTGGGGGAGGAGGGCTGCTTTTGCACAGCAGGAGAAGTGCAGAAAGCTGAGTCTGGGATTAAGAAATCATCTCAGAAATAATTCCCTGCTTTCCARTGCAGCAGATGAGTGATGCAGAGCAGAAAGCTTTCTCAAATAACTCCTCTGCCTCAGATTTGTCCTTGCTTCTCTCAGGATGAGGAGTTGAGCCACAGGCACTGTCTGGGACTGTGGGACTGTTCCTTTTTGTCCTGCAGGTTTTCTACCCTGAGGTGAGACAGGATCTGTCATASTGGCACTTGTGACCCAGATGATGTGGGCAAACCTCCCGCACCCTTCCACATCCATCACTCCTAGGATGGAGAAAAACCTTTKAAATGGTGTCAGCCACCCTGTGAATCCTCTTTGCTCTCAAATTCTCTCTCTGAAAATGACTGGCAGGGGGGCAGGAGTGGATTGGAAGCTCAGTAATGACTTTCACTCTGTCACTATTCTTCATAACTAAGCAGGAGCTCAGCACTGATTTCCAGAAATGTTGCCATTCTTCTTCAAAACCCTTCTCCACCATGATTCCTGCCAGGTTTGTAGTGCAAGCCCTGGTGCTAGGCAGGCAGCCCAGCAAGAGAAGCTTGCTGACAACCCTCAAATTGTATTTTACTTCATTCAGTGAGCAGGTTCCAGTTCAGAGAGGTTCCAGTTTGTAGGATCATAGCTCTGCAGCTTGGAAAAAGGATCAGCATTGAAATGCAAGCAGGAGTGGGAAATAATCTCCTGCTGAAATGACTCCTTGAAGAAGCAGCATGGTAGGAGTATAAGAAGTTGGGCACAGTGTCATTTGTCTCAGTATTTTGAAAAGCAGAGATAGCAATTGCATTGAGAAGATGGGATTTGTGAACTGTCATCATCCAGAGCAGAGGGAGGAGGTTTTTTTTCCATCTGGGGTGATCAGACTCCTGAAACACCCCTTTAATCTCCCTGCATTTTTCTCTCTTTATGGCAGTTTTCATAATTTAATTTTCAGCARTTTTCATAGTTTTGTTAACTTGCTTGTTTTCAGAACCCTGGTTTTTATATGGTTTTATAAGATTTTTTTCTGACAAAATCTTATATTTATCGGGTGCCTTTTATAAATTTAGAGTCTTAAGGTCTTCAGCTTAAGAGATTTTGTTCATATGCTTTTTTGGGGGGTTGGGGTTTCGTTTGGGTTTCTGGGGGGGTTGTTTGTTTGCTTTGGGTTTTTTTGGGTTTTTTTTCTAGTTGCAAATTTAGGAAAAGTTTGTTGGATTTAAGGGGATTTGACATTTATTGGCATCTGATGGTAAATTTGCTGGCCACCTTTAAGACCCATAAACTTACAGACTTTTCAGAGCATTTAATCCCCTGAAATTCAAGTCCTCTGCTTTCCAGCACAAGCTAGAATTCTCTGCAGGTTTTCAGACTGCAAATTCTCTGAATTGCCAAAATACAGGCATCCATACGAAACAGAAACTACACTGAGAATGTGCTGAGACCAGAGTGGTGCACCTCAGAAGAGGTGAGTAGTTAAAAATGAGTGAAACAGTGTCCCTTAGGCTCCTGGAAATGGCCATGCTGGGTAAAATTTTCCAAAT
>CADDXX010000837.1:138029-193014 GCA_902810485.1 Alauda arvensis
AAGTTTCCACAATGCCATTGTTGTTGGAAGATGTCTTCGTTTAAYGAGGATAAAATGAACTGGCTGATTTCACTCTATAATGGAAACTTAAYTTTAAAAGCATTTTTATTAATACTTGTTTGTTTTGGCTTTTTTTTTTCTCCCCCTCAGTTTTGTGTCCATGCTGGGGAAGGCATGTATGCTTTAACTGCTGCTCTCTGGGATGGTTTTAAAGAAAAACTAAGTGAAAGTATTTCCTATTGTTCCTTCCTTACAAGAACACATGCTGAATTCTCTAGTAGCTTATTTTATGAGTTTCCCAGTGGAAAAGCTCACAGCTGATCAGCTCTGCTCTCAACAGCAGATGTTCTTTTTCTTGACTTCAGTAGTAAGCTGTAATTTYGTTCTGTGTCTGATGGATCAGTGTTCAAAATTTCAAAATGAGTTATTGGAGCAGCCTCCTGAGATTTTTTGAGTAAGCTRGAGCTGGAGTAAATCTTAAAGTCAAGTCATAAAGAAGAAAATTTCATGTTGTTGGRTTTTAGAGATCAGAGGTTCATTGTGTAATGGCTCTGCACTGCTCCRTTTTCAATTCCTCAGTAACCTTGAATGTTACAAGAGCAGTATGAATTCTTGTTCATAAAGAAAGGCTGGGGATTGTAAGGTGTTGAATCTGGAGTTCATAATTATTAAGTTGCTTGGTGCTTATGCAGGACTAGAAAAGCTGCTGGCTATGGTGAATAGACAAGCCCTTAGAGGAGAGAGAGAAACATCAACTACTGAACTGCAAAAAAAATGAAAAAAAAACCCCAATATTTAGGATGAGAATCTTTGTAATAATCTGAATGATAGACAGACTGCACCCTTAGGAGATTTGCAGGTGACAGAGAACCAGGGGCAGTGGCTGGTGCTGCCATTYAGGGGGACAACAGGAATCTTTCTAAGTTCAGCACAAGGGGAGGTGATCTTTTGGTTCAGCTCAGCACCAGTGAGGCACATCTGGGGTGCTGGGTCTGTGCTCTGCAGAACAAGAGAGGCACAGAAATACTGGAGTGTGTCCAAAAAAGGACCACAAAAGTGATTAAGGGGCTGGAACATCTGTCCTATTGAGGAGAGGCTGAGTGAGCTGGGACTCTTCAGCCTTGAAATGAGAAGGCTCAAGAGGATCTCATGAATGTGCATAAATACCTTTTGTATTGATGGGAGAGCAAAGGAGATGGAGCCAGACTCTTTTCAGGGGTGCCACTGGACAAGAGTTAATGGGTACAAGCAAAAATACAGGAATTCCTGTTTAAAAATAGGAAGGAACCTGTTTAATCTGAGGGTGACCAAGTGCTGGAACAGGTTATGTGGAGGGAATATGGAGCCTTCATCCTTGGAGWTATTCTTTGTTTTCCCCCTGCACCTCCCCCCACAAACACACAAAATTCATGAGGAGACAAAAAAAGCTGCAGATGGAAAAGTGAAGCCAGGAAAAAAAAAATCTTTCCAAACAGAGCTGGAACTATATTAAATCCAGCTACCAAGGTAGTGATTTAAAACATGTAACCCCTCCTCAGATGACATGGATAGTATTTTGGTAGGAATCCAGATCACCTTTCTGTTTCCAGGAACTTTGCTTCTGAAGCAAAAGAGCTCACTTCTCTAAAAACAAGGAAAATACCATAGTTAATGCTGTCTGTTCTGGTATCTGAGAAAAAATCAGAGATTTTCTGTGATGTACAGTTTTGAAATCTCATGTGCTGTTCTCACATACGTGCCCTTGGCTCCAGAGCAAACCCCACACATACAGGACTTTCAGTTTTCACACCCAGAATTGGGGGACCTGAATCTTCAGAGTTAGGTGATGGGTATGAATAGAAGTGTGGAATGGCAATAAGCTTTTGTATCRTATCATGGTGGACCAATTTTTATAGGTGTCTAAAAATAATAACTCTGTGCATATTGAGATTGTGTTTTAGGACTCCTGGAGGGGTTTATGTGCTTGCTTCTTTTAAATTAACAGTTGGAGTGGAGTGAACAATCTGCAAATAATTATTTTAGATTAAGTTCTTCATTAAAATGCAGAATAGGAGGGGGGCTTAGCTGACAAGAGAAGCTGCAGTGCTGCTTTCTATTCCTTACAACTCTGTGGGATGTGAGAGTGATGAACAGCTGAAGTCAATGATTAGAATCTTCAAGGATCAACGTTGCCTTTGAGACAGTTCTGCCTCAGAATGGCAGTTTTTGCTGGGATTGTGATGTGGTTGCATTTTCATCACAGAAACAGCCCCTGGGTCAAATCACCCTGTAGATTTTGACTCGTTTCTGTCCWGATAGGAGCTGTTAAAATGCACAGTTGTACACGTGGCTCCTGTGTGTAGCTGTCTTACAAACAGACACCAGGTTGGGTTTTTGAGCTGCTGCTCACAGTGGTCATCAGTGATGGATGCAGCTTGGTGTTGGTGGGGGAGCAGCACAAGGCACAGTGTGTCCTTCACCAAAGGATCCACAGCTCACTTGTGATCAGCTCCCCCAGCACGTTTAGGCTCATGCTGTGCAGTGCACATTTTTTTCCCTGAAGATCAAGTAGAGCCTGGAAGAGGAGGAGAAGCAGAGACTGAAATGGAAGGTGCTTTGAGTGGTGTAAAGCACACTGATTTATCCTGTACCAGCYACAGAGTAAATCCCTTAATCTCTTCATGTGGGGTGTCCCCTTGGCTTTGGGGCAGCATAGACAGCACCTTCCTTTCAATATTCTGATGCTCTTCCTCCTCCATCCCCCCAAMACTGGGTCTTAAAGTTGGGAAGACAAAGTGGAAAAGTTATGCAACTGGGCACTGGATTCCTGAGATGCTCAAGGTGCTATTTTTGTTGCTACAGGCATTTGAAAAAATGTACTTCCAATATTTTGTTTTGGAATTATTGCTGGAGTTCTGAAGTCCAGGAATTTTTAGCAAGTCCTCACCATAGGAGCAGAAAGAAACAAATCCAAGATATTTTAATATGGCACACATAGTTCTGCTGTTGCCAAAGGGAAGTGCTCWGCTTAAATGTCAAGACAACGTTAGCAAATGACCCAAGGGAAATGAGCTGGGGATCCCAGTCCAGTTTCCAATGGTCCAGCACCTTTCACTGAAAATTCTACCTCAGTTTCTCAGTGCTTGGGGGGTGTTTATGGAYGTGGGCTCTGCACTCTGCTTGTTTCTTAAGGTCAGGCTTTTCAGAGTCCTTGTAGTAGGGGGGATGAGCCTTTCTAGGTCAGCATGTCTGCCCTGTGCTCTAGAAGGAGCCACCTGAGGTGGCAGGCACAGCAAGGCACAGATCAATCCCTGGGCCAGCCTCTTCTTCTGGTGGTGTTTCAAAGTGCACCTCCTGTTTCTCTTTAATTAGAAATTGGTGTCTCTTGATATCCACTGCCTTTACTAGGGAAGTAATTAGGCAGTGCTGTTTTAACTGAGGTGATTCTTCCCATCATCCTGTTTCATCTCATCTGGAGGAATGTGCTCTGAGTTTCTCTCACTTGCCTGATCACCCCTCCTGCTATGAAGCCAACTACTTAGAATCTTGTCCCACTCAAATCCCATGCCATGTTAGAGTAACTTGTCAAAGGACTTTTTTGGCCATTGCCATGAAATTGGAGTCCAGGTTCCGAGTCCAGGTTCTTGGTATTAAACCTTAATCCCTGCAACATCTACTGCTTTGATATTTTAAGATAATGCCTTTTTCAGCTCAGGAAAAAAAACTTCATATTTTTTCATTATTCATGTCCATCTGTTRGTACTTTTAACAATTTGATATGCTCTCATCACAGCCTATATAAACCTTTCATTTTTTATCCTGTATCTAAACTCAACCCTTTCAGCATGCCATTTGAAGGTATCATAACCYAGCAATTCTCTCTAAACCAGGAAAACAAAACAAAACAAAAGATGAGTCTCTGAAACTTATTTATAATTAATTTTCTTGCTGATGAGCTTCAGTATCTCTATTTAGAATATTTTTTCAGTTTTTTTGCCATTACATTTTATAAGTCAAATCCTGCAGCTGTTATTAGACTACAAAGCCTGTTGTCTTTCTTAAAAATATTGATCATTTACAAACCTAAAGTTGGCCCTCATAGTACTGTAACTTCTTTATTATTGGTTTTTACTCAGGTTACAGAAATTGCAGCATTTGAGTTTATTTGCAAGGATACTTCCTTCTGCTACCAACAGAGCACTATGTAATCCTTTCATAAATTTAATCCAGACTTTATCTTACTGTTACTTCACTTCCCCTCCTCTCCCTTCCCTCCAACTCTCCCCTAATGGTAAGGAACAGTCCGGTAATTTCCTGCTTATATTTGTTTCCACCCCATTTGTAACAGTCCAGCATTGCACTGTGGCATAAACAAACCTGCTCTATAGGGGATTTTAAAGAGGAATCCTATCCCCTCCCAGCCATCACTCTGCTACATTAGATAGGGGTTGTTTTTTCTGGTCTGCCCATGGGTTATTTTCTCCCTTCATCCAAAGGATCCTTCCTGTGTTTATTGCAGTTTTGTAAAATGCAACTTTCTGCACAAATTGAATATAAATTAGAGTCTGTCTAGGTATCTGATTAAAGSAAGGACAATCAATCAAGTTTAAAGCTTATTTTTAATCCTCTTGGAGAAGCCGTCCAGATTTGTAGAACACAGAGATCTGTTAGGTTGGAAAAGACCTCTGAATTCATCAAACCCAGCTGTTAACCTGCCACTGCATGTTCCAAAACTCTCCAGGCTTCCCCACCACCTCTCCTCCTTTGCCTGGCCCTTCCAAGGAGTCTTCCTGCTGCACCATGGCTTGCAGCTCCTCCTGTTCACTGCCCAAGCCATGTGCAGTGGTGTAGGTGCACTCTGAGCTGTTGTTCCCACCCTTTTTGGCAGGGAAGAAGCCTCAGTGACTGTTCTCAGGCACTCCTGTGATTTCCCACACTTCAGTAACCCATGTGTGCCTCTGCTGCTGCACGGATCTCCACCCCCTGCCTCTGCAGATGGAAGGACCTCACCATCCCTCAAACTTTGCCATGCTGTCTTCAGCCTTATCTCCAGGGAGCTTGGTTTTATCTCCTTCCCCCTTCAAATCTAGTTTAAAGCTCCYTCAGTGATCTCTGCTAACTCTTTGCAAAGATCCCTTTTCCCCTCTGAGACTTTCCCTGTCTCTTACAAGCAGATCTGTAAATGACCCACGATCAAAACCCCCAAATCCTGCCAGTGTCACTAGGCTCTGGGCCAGGTATTGACCTGCTGGCTCTTCCTGTTCCTTCCCTCTTCASTCCCTGCAACTGGAATGATACAGAAGAGCACTGCCTGTGCTCCTCAGCCTTTAACCAGTTGTGCCAAGCCCCTGAACTCTCTATTGATTACCCTCAGCCTTCTTGTTCCAGCTTCATGCCTGCCTGCCTGGAAGAACACTGACATAAGGAGCAGAGGGCCATACCAGGGCAGGAAGCTTTTGCTTCACAACTTTAACCTGGACACCAGGGAGGCAGCAGACCTCTAAGAAGTGGGTCTGCTCTGCATATTGGGCCTTCTGTTCTCCTATGACAGTTAGCACATCTTTCCTTCTTTATGGAACCAGTTTTGACAAAGGCCTTGGTGACACCTCCAGTGTGGATGAACCATCACTCCTGTTGCTCCTGCATCAATGCCTGCTCTTTGATCATTCACTGATTTAGTGAGCATGATCCTGACCATCTGACATGGAGAATCTTTGCATTCAGGCTGGTTCCTGTTGYCAGTCTCCAGGAGCATAACCTTTAGCTTCTGCACTCAATTTTGTCCATTTCCTAAGACCAAACTGGTTTGGAGAAACTCAAAAACCGATCCCTGCACACTGACATACCCTCATAGTGGATTCCCCAGGATTTTTGTCCCTAATTCCCTCAGTGGCAGCAGCAGGCAGAACTGATCTGCTCACCATCTGATTGCCATCTGGTGCAGGTAACAGGAACACCTCAACTGTGGAACAGCAGCCTGTGGAGTGGCAGTGGGGAAGAGGACACGGGGACCCTGACACTGAGCCTGTCCCTGCTGTCTGCAGAGCTGTACTGSCAGCASTGCATGTCRTGCAGCTGCACAGAGGTGACATTCTTGAGGGTCTAATAATAGAGATGTGCAGTCTGGGACCGGCAGGTGAACCTGCTGTGTGTGCTGTGTTTGATGAACAAAGAGCAAGGCAGGGGTTGAGCAGAATGTATTTAGTGAACARTTTGCATCGTGTATGGATGGGGAAAAACTGCAGAATTCTTGGAAAATTGCAGAGCAAGAATTCTTAAATTAGGCTTAAAATGCTTCTCTATATATGTTCTATATAGAATATACATAATGTATATATATATAGATTGTAACTAGCAAATAAAAATGAAGTATAAAGATGGCAAAACAGTAAAAGACAGGGGCACTGTGCTTACTATATTGGTGCTTTATGATTTAATTTAAGAGAAAAAGGGAGGAGGAAGAATTCCAGTTTTAGAGAACAAGAGCTGAGTTTCCATGGACTTTCTCCCTCCTGAAGCTGTATTTAATTTAGCTGTTTGGAAAAGTAGTTGAAGMAAAAGACAGGAGGAATATTCCATCTTGCACAAACATGGATAGAAAACAGAAGCCTCCTCCAGGCAAGTAATCTCAGGAGATGGAGTAAATTGCCAGTCATCCATCTCTCTTTCCTGGATTACCTGATGTATTGGAGCAGTTAAAGAGGAATCTGCTGCTTAAATGCAATCAATAATTTTCTTTTATTGCTTTATTTCTCTTACTACAACTTTGAGGTTATGGCTGTAGTCAGGAGCTTACCCAGACACTTTGCTGAGATGAGCTTTCTTTTCAAAATCTAGTGTTTAAAGGGAGGGCAAGGAACACTTYCATGTGTCAGCTGAATGGCAGAAATGATGCCTGAAGCCCAATAACTGTAATGCCTTTTAACCCAAAACKAATGATGAACCTGCATTAGAAAGTGTTTCCCATCAAACTGTGTGTGCTGATTTGGGGGCTGCTGATGTGGGACACAGAGCCCTCCTTTTGGCAGACATTTTCCAAGGCATTTCTGGCAGAGGCTCTGCARGAGAGTGACAGCATTTGAGGCTTCTGATGTGGAATGACTTTAACACTGTGACAGCCCATAACACATACTTCAAGTATCTAGGAAAGGGATGGGATCTCACATCCTTTCTTAGATGTAAAGGTTATCATGCACTGTGGGACAAATCTAGCAGGTGGGTGCACCTTTTTTTTTTTTCTGCTCTTCTCTCAAGATGGAGTTTCTTCAGATTTGCATTTTTTCTGAGTAATGTTTAAATAATATATTTTTCATAGGTATGTGGACAGACTGTATGGGGAGGTGGGAGGGAGGTGGGTGTCTGCTGCATTTAAAAAGCTGTCTTATGTAATGCAAGAAAAAAAAAAACTCATGAGAAAATGTGTCAAGKCTTTGTAACAAAAATTTTATCTGTTATTATTTGGATCTGATGTATTGGGAAAATGTGCTCTGCAGAACAAASTAGAGGTTTGGTGCATGTGCTGGGCTGTTTTGTTCCAAGACTGGCCTTGGAGAAAGCAGAAGCAGTATCATTGCAGAGCCTGTATTTTCAGCTTTGGAAATTACTTTCTGACCATGAAACATGTCTGCACTGTTGGCTTTTGAGACCAGTTCTTGGTGGTTTTTTGTGTTCTCTCCCTGATAATCAGTCTTGTGGAGAAGTGCATGCAGGTCTGCAGCTCCAGCTCTCCTGGCTCTTCAGTGATTTACAGGACTTTTTCCAAGTTTGAGGAGTTTTCAGCGTAGTAATGATTTCTTGGATTTTTTTTACTTTAGGTGATTAATTTTCTGTTGGTTGAATAATTTTATTATCTTTCACAAGGAAAGGCAGAAAGTATAAATCCTAGAAAAGAGCAAGTGCTCCCTTTTGGAGCACGAAGTAGTGATGAAGGAGATGAGCTAGGCAGTCAGTGCTCCTAGTGTAAATGCCATCAGTTAGGTTTCAATGGCTTGCAACTACAGCTTCACTTAAATGGGTTGCTCTACTGGCAAAAATCTAATTAAACCTAATTAGTCAGTTACTTATATTTCATACCCTATTATACACACCCTGTCACTGCTGTAAACTCACTAAGAGCTGGACAACAGAGGAGGTAACCACTGATCTCAAATCGAAGCCATTCCCTCTCTGCTTTGAGCTCATACCAAGCATTACCCCTCATGAAAACTGATGCTCACGTGAAGAGGTTTGGCCAGAGTCAAAACGTTTCTGGCTTTTATTTTGCTCTCAGCCTTGGCTGAGAGTGGCCAAGAAGTTTCAGGAGAAAGTATCTGGGGGTTGGTGGCAGGAAGAGGGGTCCCACTAACTTGATTTTGCTAAAATACTGCCAATGCATAAACAAGGGAAGGTGATCTGCCAGACATTTTGTATTTATTTCTCTGTTATAAGTAACTGCTATTTCCAGCCAACAATACTTAGCTGGCAGGTGAGCCCATTTGGGTAATTTTTTTAGCTGCTGTGTGTTGTARTTTGACATATGTGGGAGCACCAAGGGTGCTCATTAATTGTGAATTAGCACGTATTTGTAATTATTGTCTTAATTACTTCCTTGATGGAATGTAAAATGAATAGCATACATGGTAGCATTGATGCAAAATACATGAATTAAAGAACAGGATCATAGGATCTTTGGGAAGAAGTTTTGCACTTCTCAGCAGGAGGACAACTGAAAGAATAAATTTCTTTGATACAGACACATCATTACTTGCTGCTACAGTAGGTACAAATTTTCTTTGACATTCCCACTGAAATTAGATCACCTTCCCTCCCTCTGTTTTCTGATAAAATTAGTAAAATTGCATTGCATTAAAAAGAACAAAAGGAGCATGTGACCACAGCAAAGAGGCAAAACAGATTTCAAAGCAGATAACATCTTTTGTTCTGCTTAAATGCTGCTAGACTCCATAGGAGCCCAGTACTGGATACAGTCTGTCKTCTTATCTAAATTATTTTATTAGAAATAGGAGCGAAATATTGTTAAACTGCTTTCAAAGAGAAGTTGTGATCTGATAGAGGTTCTGAATTTTTAGACATGCATTGTTGTTGTGGGGTGTGCTGGTTTTTAGGGGGGAGATAGTAGAGGGCTAAATAGATGCAGTATAGAAAAATGTATTCCTCTGCCTCAGTTTTAACCTCTTCCACTTCTGATTTGCTTACCCTACAAACAACAGTGACTAGTCACTGTCACTAGTCACTGCTTGAGTTTTGGGGTGTGGATTTATAGGGTTTTAGGGTTATTTTTTTTTATTAAAGAACTCCAAAAAGTGTAAAGTTTTRCAGTGAATGCAATTAAAGAATGTAGCAGAGGGTGCAAAACAAATGGTTTTTTAATTGAGCTAGCACACTCTTAATTTTTAGGTCAAAGGGTTCTTCTAGTGTGGCATTGTTGTTTCCACCCTGACTTCCCAAAACAGGCTGAGTTTGGGTAAGTCTTGCTTTTGGATTAGCTTTGGTGTTGGGAACAGTTCAGCCCATGCTGAATCAGACAGATATCCTCAATAACCTATCCAATTTCTCAGCTCACCTGGCTTGTCTGCTCCCAGCAGTGAAGAGCTCTTCCCTGGTTAGCTTTGGTGTCTCTGTATTTTACTACATCACTCCATAAGCATCACTGTGAAGCCGTTCAGCATCTGTTTCATGTCAAGTGTAAGTGGGATTGATGATCTGTATCTGCTCAGCTATTTACTTACCTTTTGTGCTTTCATTTTTCCCCCCTTCACATATGAGACACTTGGAGAAGGATTAGCAGCACACACGTGAGGAATAGATGGGGTGCAGTGSATGTGGTTCAAAAAAGACAGACCAAATTTTGTCTCAAAAGCAAACAAAAAGCCCATCCCAACGGGGCTATGTGGAAACTCCACGTCCCTAAAAGCAGAAAAGTGCACGGAGCAGATTTCTCCCCTGCCCTCCTGTGCTGTCAGTGCTGCCCCAGCACCACCTGAACGTGCAGCTCAGGTGTGAGTGATGCTCCCTTCAGAAGCGCTCCTGGCCCCAGCTCTGCCTTCTCCCTCTGCTTTCTCTCTCATGGATACAAAAAGCCTTCTGAACGAGTGCACCAGATTTAATCCTCCCCATAAACTATTCCCAGCCCTGCCTCCGTAGCCAGCTGCAGGGTGTTTATCACGGATGGAGCTGTGGGAGCACAAAGAAAGCTGCCTTTGATTTACCGGCCTCAGATGACGTAGCAAGGATGTCAGGAAAATCATTCAGCGATCTGCTAAGCTGACCAGGCTTGCTGAGTTTTTAGCGAAGTAGGAATGGTATGATGTTGTTTTGGCACCGCTCCTTTTCCCGCGGTGGATGTGTTGTAACCCCTTTTTGGAAAGTGTCTGTGTTTTGCATGTCAATGTGCTAATCAAGTCCTAGGTAAGCGGAGACACAAAAGGCTTACTCATTGCTTCGGTACTCTTCTCAAAAAGCTCAGTTCCAGCTGCACGCACAAGCACTTTGCTTGTAAATAAATCCCCTCTCCGTAACAGAATTTGTGARGCACAAAATAATTTTCCCTGGGATATGTGTTGGGATTATATTTTTTTTTCCCCTGCATTATTTCAGAAGGGGGAGAAGCGCCAAAGAATTTGTGTGCTTGGATGTGGATGAGTCAGTGACTCATTGCATGTTTTATTCGTCCCTTCATTTGCAGGCTGGGGATGCTGTGGCACCCAGCAGGCGTGACTCAGGTGAATCTATGCTCTCTGGTGGTTCCATACCCAAGTGTTTGTCCCACCTGACTGCCCTTCTTTTTGAAGCTACTGTGTAGCGTGGTTATTAGAATATTAAGGCTATTTGCTGACCTTCCTGCCACCCTTCAAGAAACAAAAATTTTTTTTAAAACCCCAAAAAACAAAAAGGCAAACCCCAAAAAACAAAAAGGCAAACCGACCAAACCCCCCACTGAATTAGAAAGGAACCAAGACTAAGAAGGAGATAATGCTGAGAGGGGACACACTGTTTTGCAGAGGAGCCTGTATAGAAATGGAAGAGCAAAAAAATTTTTAAAAAATAGTATATCTCCCTGTCTCTTCTTTCTGCCAGTTCAGGATTCATCTGTGTGGGTTCTCCTGTGTCACTCTCCAGGCAGACAGCAGTGGAAGTGAGCGGTGCTGCTGTCAGATGTCTTCCACCCCCTTCTTATTCTCTTACACTGAATTTAAATATTTTGAAAGCTAATGCATTGAAATTCGCACACAGATTTTTAACAAAAACCCCAAGTTTGTGGGTTTCAGTGCARCCCGTTAGAATCCAGGTAACTGAGGTTAAGTCTTTGAATGGTTGTTWATGCCAGCAGTTTATAAGGGTGGAGGAAACAAACCTTTCTGAGCAGCTCTCCTAACAGAAAGTGTGACTTAATTCAAGAGAAATGTGCAGATACATAGCTTAGTGCCAAAACTGCCTTACACGAATTGGATTTATTATACACCAGACAGAAAGAAATTCTGACACTTCAGGCCACATTCTGTGCTGAGATTTGAGTAGGGGGTTGCTGTGTGCAATCTGTGTCAGATAAACTGCTTGGGAAATTCAGCTTTGGAAGAGCCACCCCACCCGTGGCATTTTTTTGCTGTCAGGCTCATGGGATGTCCTTGGAGTGTGGGTGAACTTTCTGAACCCTGACATTGCAACTCTGCTCAGTGTCACAGCTCCAGTATGTCAAGCTCATAACAAAATAAACCTCCCACCGGAAACAACTCCACTTTGAAGTTCACAAACTTGCTCTAGTCTTGCTTTTAAAAGAGCAGTATCATCTATCAAATGCACTGAAAAGTTATTTCAAGCTMCTTTCCTATGATAAAGCACTATGGTTTGGCCACTGCTGGAAGTGCAGATGTRTTCATTGCATTCCAGGCTTTGCCAGCACTTTATTTTATTTATGGCTTGCTCCGTTCCGCTTTATTTTTTAATAAGTGTTGGTAAAATCTGTCACRTTGCTCCATGCTAAAGACTTCAGCACGGTGGTAAATTAAATTTAAAACTTTTCACAGTGATATATGCCTAGATTGGATGGCACAGCAGAGAACACAGGGGTTAGCAAGATGGCAGGTTCACAAATGTGAATTAGCTACCCTTTGTCATTATTTCTGACAAAGGGCAGCTAATTCACATTTGTGAACCTGCCATTTTCTCCTGATGAAACTGGAAAGTAAAAGCCGTAAATGGCAAAGCTCAGCTGCAAGTCCAGCATGTTTCTCCATCAGCTGGCCCTGGATGCACTGACAGAGCTCTTACCCATTTGGTGAGGTGCYTGATGGTGAGCACAGCTGCAGTTTGTGATCTGCATGTGGCTTCTTGTGGTTCCCCATTTCCCTTGAAATCCCTTCTGTCTTGTTGTGGTGATAGTGAAAATGTGGCTCAAGTATGTTCTCTTGGAATGATTATAATTATACACACCTCTGCTTAGGTTCTGAAGGCTAATGTAAGGGTAGGGAAGGACCTTACTTGGCAATACCATTATAAAGTAACAGTAATGAAGTAAACACCTGCTTAGCTTGCTTGATGGGAACCTRTTTTTTAATTTTTTTCTCCTTTTTGAGAGGGTAAGATCATGCTGCCTCAGTGATCCACAATTTTGCTAGGCTGTAGTGTTTGTCATTTGTAATCAAATGACCTGTAATTTCTTACCACTGATGATCCTAGTACAGAGRTTTTTATCTGCAGCCTTTGTAATTTCTGTTCTTCCCAGGGTATTAAAACCTTTGCACTTTTAGCCTAGTGGAAATACTTAATTAGCTKGTTTCATAATGGCCCATAAAAATGTGAGTATAGCACCTGCCTTGCAAACTTTTGGTTGAGCTTCTGACCGTGATTGTTGCCACTGTTGTAAAATCTGTGGAACTGCCCTCAGATGAGGATGCTCAGCCTTCAGAGGAAGCCAGTGAGGGCTCCACRGGACCCTTCCACACACCTGATGAGCACACTGCTCTCAGCTTCATGCCTGGGGTAAAAGGGCACCTTGGAAGAGCTGCAGCCCTCAGTGTGTGAGGCTGGGATTTCCATATTTTGCCTTCCCTGGCTGGGTCTGCAGTGGCTGCCCAGATTGTTTCAAGGCCACATTCTTTCCACTTGCCAGAGGTGTTTACTGCCCTATCAGCTGTGAATTTGGGAAAGGGAGCCCTCAGCAAGGGGCTGGCACACAAACAGGGAGAGAGGARTCATCTCCAGTGGCCTGGCCACATGCATGTCCTTGGGTTTATAGTAATTCCTTTGATTAACAACTCAATCTTGAATTCAGGAGCCTGGAATATTTTAAAAAACCTTCCAATTTGGCTTAACTTAAGCTAACTTCATTTTAGAGAAGTCTTTCAGAGCAGGCAGTCACCTGCCAGCCTTGCTGTGCTGGTTTAGCTTTGCTCAGCTCCAGTCTCCAAGCTGAAATATGGAAGGATCTCCAAGAGAGAAGAGGGCAGTGAAGGGGCAAGGAACTTYCTAGAGCCCAGAGAGTTGACTTCAAGTGGGAAAAGTCCACAAGCAGTTGGAGCAGTAGATAAAYTGGCCCAGAGAAATGTTCAGATGTCCCCATCAGGGGAGGAGACAGCACTGATTAGAGAGAGAGAGAGATGGCTTGCTTGGAGAGCAGAACAGTGCAACTGGAAAACAGGAAATAGCATTAGGAAATGCTCCCCGTGCAGGAACAAACAAATATTTGTACAGGAGAATCTGCAAGTGGCACTGCTTTCCTCCCACACTCTGCACGGCTGCCAAAGCGATGGGCTCCCTCTGAATAAGTCACATTCAATGGATGCAGAGTGGATGTCAGTGTCTAAATAATCTCCACAAAACCTTGAAAATCAGATAAATTTCACAATCCTGAATGTTTGGCCATCTGTCTGGGCATGATGTGAACGAGAAGCTGAAAGTTCATTAGAGTGGAGCTGGTGAGACTTTCCTGGGAGTGTTGCTAGAGCCATTTCTTTTCTTTGCTGAGGAGCCCCAGGGTCTGCAGCAGCTTCAGGAAGTAAAACACACACTGGTCACACAGACACAGGGAGGACAGCTTTCTTTTGAGGGGGTGATTGGAATAGATGGAGAGGTATCTTGCTGGTTTTGAAGATAACACAGTCCTCAGGATGGCCACTTGGGTGTAGGGGTTGTTTTTGTCATGAGTTCACTGAAATATTACCCTGGGACCGGTGAAAGAAGGCATGAAAATTTCTTATTTACTGCTGAACGTAAGCTTTACTGGAGAGTACTCTAAGCAGAATCGCTGGGTGTGACTTAGTTGTGAACTCTGAAAACTGTTTATATTTGAAACAGGCATGATGTGATGCAGACCTGAGAGATAGGAGGAGAATTCAGAAAAGTCTCTCTCATCTGTCATGYGTGTAGCTTTAAGTTTATTCTCCTACATCTTCAAGTGGAGGCCTAATACCTATAAAATTGTGTAAGGGTGGTTTTGTTGTTTATGCTTTTTATGAAGTCAATAAATAAACCTYAAGCAGAAGTGATTAAAGCTGAAATGGCAGCAGGGAATAGCTGGATCTCTCCATCCTCTGATTCATTCCTAAGCCAGGATTTACGACTAACTCAATTAAATACACACTTTCTGCATAATTGCCCATGTGCTAGCAGAAAGTAGTCASTTGTCAGGGATTTTGTTCATTTCTGGGTTGGCTGCCTCAGAACATAAGGAATTGGGAAGAAACTGTGGAATTACCCATAAATTTTCTTAATTGAATTRAGCATAAGCTTTCAAGCTTAAGTTGTGAGCAAGGAGAACTTTCCAGTTTCCAGGCAGAGCTGTCTCCTTGCAGTTATTTACACAGGGCTGCTTTGACTCGCTGTTAAAAAATTACACTGAGGCAGAGATTAGGAATTCAAAGAGTAGTTTTGTAAGAAAAACGCCTTGGTTTCATTCAGTAAGAGGAGATGTGTTAAAGGAGGGGGAGAGAAGGGGGGGAATGAGCAGGGCAAAGAAAAAGGACTTTTACTTCAGGCAGGTTTGAATATTCAGTCAGGGAAACCTTAATCCAGTAGAGCCTTAAGAATGCATTTTGTTACAACACTTTGGTGAACAATTGAGAGCATGTGGCCCTTAATGACAGGTCAGCTCCTCTCTCCACCCTTCTCTCCTCATCTTCACCCATCTTGTGTGGTTCTCATTTATTTTTGAGAAACACTGTTGAGGGGACTGTGTTCCTGTCACAAAGCTGCTGTGAAATTCCTGATCCCTTGTTAAAAGAGCTCCTTTTTTCAGGGTTTAAATGTGCCTCATGGAGGACACCCCCATCCTCTTAGTGTTTGTGTTAAAGCAGTGCTCTGCTGCCCTTTCCTGCATTTGGATGTGAATYGTTAACTGAGATCAGAAATAACTACAGAGATCTTTGGTAACAGCAAAATGTACTTTAATACAAAAAAACACGCCTGGTTCTTTTGCATGCACTTTTGTTCATAGTATTATTTTAGCTCATCACAGATAAGGTAACTTASATTATTGACTTAAAATATTGGCGTTTTCCATGAAAATGCAGCCAATTTTTCTGTGCCAAATGGCATGTAATACTTAGCATCAATATGATGTCTTCTATTAAATATAATATAAAATTACTGCCTGCAGTTTATAATATTATCCCCACAGGATTTGTGCATCTTTTGTGCATCGCCTTTGGTCGTTTGTCTCTTGTCATCGTGAAGTGCTGGTGTAGATTCTGCTTAAACCAGCACAGAATTCCTTTCGCTGTGTTGCAGGTCAGGATGCAAGAAGTGTGGTCAGAGCAGCCAGATGAGTGGTGCAAAGCAGTGCTGGAAGTTTTGTGTCTTTCCCTGTAATCTGTGCTGAGATGCACAAACTTCCAGCAGCTTGACAAGGTGATAAGGCAGAAGAAGACAGGAGGGTGCAGCACCCACAGTTGGATGCTTGGCATCAGTCCCGGGGTGCCAAGGCTGTGTAAAACACATGCAAGGGGGGTGATGGATTTGCCTGTGCTGCTGTGCAGAATTCCAGGCAGGTTTTCAGTGACACCAGCCCYAAGTGAGCGCACGCCACCAAACTCCGCGTTCCTCCCCCTCCCGCCCAAGGCTTTTTTTTTTGCTTTTTTGGGGGGAGGTGGTGGTTGTTTTTCTGTGCCTGCTGACGTCAACAAAATTGCCAGATGGCATTTCAATGCTTTGCAAAGAGACAGGAGCCTTTTATTACCGGGGTCACGTGTATTCCGTTCATTTGCATTCCCAGAAGTGGGCTAAAGCTTTTGCTCACTGGATAGGCAAAGARTATTCTGCACCTTCCTGGGACCCCAGAGGGCCTTCTGTGGGGTATTGTTGCCTTGKGAAGGGATGCAGAGATGAAGGGTTTACTTCATGTTCCTTTGGCTRATGTGGAAATGTTGAAGGTYTCCGGACGGTTGTGCTTTGCAGAGGTTTTTGTGGGTTTCTTCTGTGAATTCAGGGTAATAAATACTAGGGTATTAAAATAGGGTGATAAAAGGRATACTTCTGTGAATTCAGGGTAATAAACAGACTTACAGTTCAGCTCTAAGAGGGTTACTTACAGTCTCTCAAGCCCAGGTGACTCAGTTGCTCGTGGAACAAACACGCAAGTCCAATGCTGTGATAAAAATCCGCAAAGAGGAGCTGTCAGGGTTTAGATTTTGAAGGTTTCAGGCTCTATCATGGAGCTGGGCTGTGACATGATCAATGCATTGARATGGAACAGAGTCCCTTTATACCCCTAAACAGATGACTGGGAGCTCAGTACCAGATGCACAAGATTAAACCAATTTACTTTGCTGTGCCTGAGCCATCTCCAKAGCAGCTGGGCAGGGGACATGGCAGGGTTTGAAGGCCAGGACCATCTCTTACTGACGTGGTAACTCCAGTGCTTGCCCTTGTCTGGCAGCCAACCCAGAAGAGAGGGAGCCCATGAGTAAATTTTCAGTGGACTTTGGAGAAGAGAACCTGGAGGAGCCTGCAAGGCTCACAGGAGAACATGTGAATGTTGGAGAAGGGAAAACCACGCTAATTTTGGGTAGCATGAAGGCTTCTGCTTCTGAGAGATTGATCTCTGGAGTAATTTCTCTGGTTAAAGAGAGGAGATAAGAATTTCTGTCTGGGAATAAAAGGTGGGAGCACCTTTTATTTTTCCTTGAAGCAAAACCTTTGTTGGAGCACATGGATTCTGTGGTGAGGCTGAAAGGAGGCTAAATAATCTGGTTTTGACATCTACCTCAAAATTTGAAACTGAAACTCCCCTAAACCTTTCTGAGGTTACCATAGGCTCCAGAATGAGCAATAATCTGTGCTCACAAACCAGGTTTCAATACATTAGTCTTTTATTTTCTACCAGTTTCAGCTTTCAGATGTGCCCCTGTGGTGCCTCCTTGCTCAGAGTACACTGCAGTGACAAAGATGTGTTTAAGTTCCCAAGGGCCACATGTCTGAAAAAAAAATGAGACAACATAACCCTATGATCTTTGCAAGTGTGAATATTTTATTACTTAACAAAGTGCTGTTGAAAGGCACTTTGAAATGCAGCATCACAAACTCCCCTTTCCTGCTTGATAAGCCACGTTTTAATATGGCTTTACCCTTGTCTTACCAATTTCCCAGCTGTATGACATGCAGTAAGTTCTGGTGATTTATCATGGAATTCTGTGTATGTTAAGCATTGCTGCAGTTCACATGGTGTTAAGTGGTTACAGAAGAACACACAAATAAATACAGTGAATTACTGGACTCTTCAAATTTGGTGCTGTTACATTCTTGACGAGGAAGTGGAGAAATAATTTTAAGCTGGCTCAGAGCAGACCGGGTGATGTTGCAGAGTGTGAAGAGTAATAACCAACTTGACCCTGTTTTCATAACTCCATTCTTCAGCTGGGGGGGGGAAGAAAATGTAGAGTTTCTTTAGGGCTGSCATCTCAGGGAAAGTTATTGCTCCTGCTGTGCTCTGATACCTMATTTAATTTCACCAGGGAGCAGCGTTCACATCGTGATTCACAGATCATGGAGCAGGAAACAGCCTGTCAACTTCCAGGGAGCTGAAAGGGGGGAGAGTTGCTTAGAGAAAGACAAAAATCTGTTTTGTGAGGGAATTTAGCTCATGAGCACAGCAGGCAGACTTTGGTTCTGCTGKGACTCCTGGTGGAGTTGGAGGAGTCACTCCACAGGATTAATTTGCCCCTCAAGTTTTTCAATTTGTAAGGTCTTGAGTGCAGATGAGTCCTGTGGTGSATTAAACACAAAGCAAACAAGCAAAAAAGAAATGTCACTCTTTCTCATCAGGAGTCAGAGGTTTTTGAGACTTCAGTTTGAACATGCCCCATCCATCCCAAATTAGCTTCATTTCACAGCCTGTACCCAACTGAGGATATGCAAATGTGAATACTTTGCATCTTTTTCCAATTCACATCAATAACTGAAAGAAAGCATGCTTACACTAACATGCATGTGGAAACGTTGCTTTCTGTGTTGATGCTTCCTTATTAGCATTTGTTGGGTGTGTTGATGTTTCTTTATTAGCATTTGTTGGGTGTGTTGATGTTTCTTTATTAGCATTTTAATGCGCTTTCATTTTCTATCTTCCATTTTTATTTGTATGTGGATACTCTCAGCAGCTCGCTTTTAGGGGAAAAATGCAGTAAACTTCGACCAATTTCAGAAAATACTTTCATGCTATAACACTGCACAGTTACAGGTAGAGTCTGGCATCTTCAACAGCTCTGATAACAGACAAATAGAACATGGGGAGAAGAGAGAGGCACGTATATGTTAACTTTATGTGTAGGACTTATTTCTCTGAAAGGAATTCTGCTTTCTTAATGCAATTGTCAAGCACTGCATGTATTGCTGGGGAGTTTTGTGTTCCTAGAGAAACTCCTGTGATCCTCCTGCTATGGAATATTTTAGAATGAGAGTCAGTTCTGGATGTTACGAGGCTCCCTCCGCCTCCCCCAGATGCAGCAATTCCTTTGTTGTTTGTACAAGATCTGCAGGATCGTTGGAAAGAATGTGAGCAGTGAGAGAATACTGGGCTAATATATGAAAAATGTGGATTAAGATCTCTTTCCTCCCGAATCCCATGATGGCATTTCATGGGCACAGTCCTGATTTGAAGGAAGAGTAGTGCCATCTGGTGATCCCTGGGAAAGGCTGTCCTGCACACAAAGCTGCAGGATCTCAATGCCCTGTGTGCAAAGTTCTGCTCAGTTGTGCCATGGCTGTTACCTCTCCTGAGGCACTGGAGTGCTCACCTGGCACAAGGTGCCCTGGGTGCTGTGCTCATCCATGGAAGCACCTCTGCTCTAGCCTGGAATAGGTGCTCAGGCCAGGTCTTCTGCAGTTTTCTCCCTCCCATCCCCTTCTCCTGCTCTGATTGTCACTTGTGCAGCTGGATGTCCTCCTGTCTGTGCTGCCTGACCCTGTGTCCTGCCCCTTGAGCTATTGCTGCACCCCGTGGGACACTGGTGGGCAGGCAGGAGTCCTCAGAGAGAGCAGTGACATTTTGGGCTCCCTTGGTCCATCCCCTGGGAGCTCCCAGTGTGCCTGGCTTGGTTCCTGAGCCAGGCTGTGGCTGGGATGCAGCACATAGACCTGCTCTCTGATCTCCCTCGTTATGTTCTCCTCCCTAACGAAGGGCTGGCGTGCACATCATCATCACCAGAGTTCATCCTGCTGCTCTGGAGCCTTGTGGGCATTTCTGTGGCTGTCAGTTTTGGTGCAGGGAGTAAAGGTTGTGCTGTGTTGAAGGTGGACTCGTAAATTGTTTATGCAGAGCTAAATGAGCATCATTTTACGAGCAGAAATAGTTGCTGAGTGTGGTTAGAAGYCTGCCCGGGGAGAAGTTTTATTTAAAATAATTTATTTTGTGCCCTTGGTGGAACGTCCTTTGGCTGGTTTGCTTTTAGGCTGGTCACATAAGCAAGCCCTTCAAGCAGACCCTAAATTTTATGAGGGGTCAGAACATGGTTTTATCTTGTTTGACTGGTTTCAAAGTATACCCAAAACCTCACAAATCAGGTTTCAGAGTTGAATGTGAAGTCCTATTTGTAACTTGTCTGTTTTTCTGTAGCTGGCATGGGCCTATACGTATGTCTTTATACACAAAACATTAAATAGTCTTTAGAGACAGTTTTTGATTTGCATTTTCTTCTCTGTTTAAAAACATGGCCAAAAAAAAAGTTAATTCATTTCTTTCCAAATAATTGCCCTTCCCTTACTTAAACTGAGCTATTAACATGTGTGTGAGGTGTACTGCTGTGGATCTGGATAGAATTAGAGTAATTATATAATTAGTTATGAATTAAAGGCATGTTTATACCATGCCAGAAAAATGCCATCCTAATTGAAGGCATCTTTCCTAAAAGGCAGAACCAAGTGGGACCTCATCACGTTGCCTTCTTGTGCCACCTTGATTTTATTTAAGGRAAATCAAACATGTTTCTTTCATCTGTCAGTGAAAAATAAAAGGGCAAGTGGATAAAAGTGTTGTGCATAATTCATTTGGTTGGTTATTTTATTTTGCTATAACATCCTACAGAACGCTTCAGCTTTACTCTCCRCAGTAGTTGTAGCTTGCATTAAAATAGGAAATGGATACAAATAAATTTTTACTTAGATTAAGGGCAGGCTTCAGATTCCTGGCAAAATGCCAACCTGTTGCACAGTGAGCATTATTGATATGCATCTTCTGCTCTGTGTTGGCTAAGAATGACAGTAATTAAAAGAACAAATCATTTAAATGAAGTGATTCTTCTTTCTAGAGAAGGTTGTTTCCTAATGTTGTTGCCAAAAGTCTCTCAAATGCATTAGGAGAAGAAGGAGGGTGTACAGAGAGAATGGATCAGCAGTTTATGTATTTATTTTTTTCTTACTTTAATGGGATAAATTGGATATCTGGGACCACTTGCAACACTCAGATGGAAGCAGTCAGAAAGATAATAGAGAATTAGGAAGACAGAATCCATATGCTTCATCAGCTGATCAGTCAGAGCACCTTATGGCAAACAATTTAGCTTGTGCTCTGTTTCAGTTTGTTAACAAATATGTTTACATAACACATTGTGCTGAGAGATGTGCGTGACTGTTCTCCAAGGTCAGGGGTGTGAAGTCAAGTGTTTTCTTGTGATTAAAGTGGTCTTTTATCTTTGTTTTTCTGAACTTAACCCCTCAAAGTTAAACTGGGAGAGATCTTTTGTTTCAATACCTTTGCCTTAGGGTCACAGTGTTGACAAACCTGAATATTGGAGTTATCTCTGGAGTCTAATCCATTATGGATCTCATTTAATTCAACCATGAGCCTCTGCCCACAGCAGACTCACTCAGCCTCTACAGAAGTCTAATGCAGAAAACAGTGCAAAAGTAGGCACCAGGCTGTTSTTCACAAAGAGAAGGCATAATCTTTTTGAAAAAAAAAAAACAACTGAGGAACTTCATTTCATCATTTTGAAACTAAAGATTTAAGTTTTGAGAAATTGATGTGATTTCTTGTTCTTATCTTTTGATAAAACTGTTCCAAAATTGCTGAAGCAAAGCCAAAATAAGCCCTTTCTGTCTCCAGAAACTCCAAAACCAGTAATCTTTCTGTCAATACAAAATACTTCTCCTGTGTTTAAAGCTGTCARTGCACTCTGAGTCCTTGAGCTGACCAGTTTGAGCTGCTGTGTGTGAGGACACCTCACTGTGTGAGGGATCTCTGTGGCAGAATCATGTAAGTCTCATCAGCAAACTGCTCAATCCTGTGTGCACCAATTAACAGCATCAGTTCTGAGCTAAAATACCAAACCTCTGTATGGATGCACCTTCTGAAGTCTTTGCTTTTAGGTGGTAAAACAGATTTGTATGTTGATACTTCTTTTCTGTACCTCCTTTTAAAAATTCATTTAAGCCTTTTAGCCTGTCTACCTACTCAGAAGTAGAAAGTGCTTCTATTGCACTTATGGTGCATCATCACTGGTTTATTACTGGAGTAGATTCAGATAAATTCAGATACAGAAGTTCAGCTTCACAAGGATATTTAACATTAAAAAAAAAAACCCCATTTGCAACCCACAGTTGATTTTTTTCCCCCTTAATATCCACATCCAAGCAGAAAGCATAACTCACTGTGGAGATAGAAATCATTGTCTRGTGTGGCTGCCAGCATAAGCACCAGTGCTTCATGATCTGTGTCTGTTTTTTTGGTCTCTATGGTTCTGTTGCCTTTTGTAAATGAGAAGCTGGTGCTGTTATATTTAGATGTGAATTTGAATCCARGCTTTCCAAAAACACAGAAGTGTTTGGCCCTCATAAAATCGTGCAGGCCCTGAGCCAGAAAGTCAGAGTTCAGTATGGTGAGATATTAATGATGCAGAAGTACAGGTTGGGTCTGTCTGTAATTAGAACTCAGAAGCAGCCAGGATGTCTTAATTAGAAATATTACATATATTTTGCTTTTTTCTTTTTCCAAAGTGCAAGTCAAGTACTGCTCACAACCTAAAAGRCACAAGTTGAAAGCAAGAGTTTCCTTAGATTAAAACTCTGCACAAGACAAATCAGTCACCAGCTACATGGAAGAAATTAGAGATTGCTGGAATTACTTAGAAAATCATAGAGCCTTTAGCATCCAGATTAAAGGCCAGAACAGTTGTGGCTGAAAATGGCCCTCTGATGCAGGCTCTGACCTGTGGTTATCAGCTGTGTACCTTGTATCTCAGCAGGCTTTTTTTTTTTTTAATTTTTTTTTTAAATTTTGTGACAGCAAAGGCAAAACAARCCCACAGTATAAACCAACCTGGTGTGTCTTTAAGTTGGTCCTTGCAGGTCAAGGATGAAGTAGGTTGAAAGCAGTCCTCAGGGCTTGCTGGTCTGCCAGTTTGTATCTGTGGGAAGTGGAAAAAAAAATACTTTAATATCATAGAAGGCACGTAGAGGATAGTGATTTATATTTCTTGTACATGAATTACTGTTTCTGTTCTGATCTTTGTTGAAGAGTCTGCCTATAAATAATCTAGGAGAGGTGGGGGATTTTCACATCTAGTGCATGCTTAGTGTGACTTTTGCAGGTCGTGGCTTTAGAAGTTAGTAGCTTGTACTTTAGGGAAACAAGAGCTCTGCAGCAGCTGTGATGAAGGATTTGGGGGCTGCAAGTCCCTRGGGCTACAGTTGGGTTTTTTGGAATGAGTCATAAGGATCCAAAGCCAAGTGTTACAGAAAAATGATTAATTCTTTTCACAGAGGAGTTCATTAGTGACATAAAGTCATGAGAAAGAGGAGGAGGCATCTCTAGCACGCAGTGGCTATTAATTGGTATTAGTGTGAGTGCTTAAAATCAGGAGAACTSAAAAAATGCAAACCACAAGGTCTGATGGAGAAGAAAAAAATGTTGAAAATGGATCCATTTGTCAGCAGTGAGGCTCTCACTGGAGTTTGATGTGCAGAGGATTTATCCTTTTCAATAGGTGCAGGATATCACTGCCTGCCTTTGGCTTCAGGGAAAGCCTGTTCTTAAAAATGGACCACTAAATATCATTTATGTTCATGGTCACTGGAGAATTTCGTGGGATTCTTCTGCTCTGCTGCTATGGCATATGGAAAACATGGCCCAAGATATACATCTGGCTCCTGCTGTCATTTCCAAATCCCTGTTGTAATTCCAGTAAGAACAGACTGAACATTAAAGGCTCTTTATCTACAGCTTCACTGATGACTGCTTCCTAGTTTCTAATTCTTTTCTTATTCTGGTTTTCAACACTCATTCTTAAAACCTTACCAGGTTTTCTTTTTTTTTTTTTTTTCAGTTTATTTTCCTATGGCAACTCCTTTTTAGTAATTGAAAATATATTTGACACCCTGTGTAGCAACTCTTCACACCCCCCAAACTTTTGTCTTCATTTAGAGGCTGCATTTATTTGCATTACATTTCTAATGCTATTTGATGATGGTCTACTTAATACTGTTCAGTTTTTAGTGCAGGGCTTAGATGGATGTGAATCTGTAGCTGGATTTATTTTCATACATATTTCTAGTTTGCTGGTGATTGTGATGTTGCTCCTCAAGCTGCATCCCAAAAGGGCCTGAAGTACTTGGAATATGGCAGTGTGTTGCTCCTTTGGCTTTGCTCTGGTGTAGCTGAGACTGTCAMGTTGGAAACGTGGGAGGATTAGTTAGTACACAGAAGGCAGAAAGAACGGTGGTTATTGCTTTCAGTGCATATTTTTTTAACTCGTGCTGTGTGTTTGGCTGCTCTGTTTTAGTTCTCCSTGGAATTAAAATAGCTTTCCATTGCTGAGCAGGCAGTTGGGGATGCTGGAGCTGTAAACTCAAGATCACCAGGTGTTAATAGATGGTTTATCCTCCACTGTGTGTGCACCCAGTACTCCCTGCTCAAGTTGAGGCTGAAGACAGTTGTCACTGTTTTCTTCTTAGGAGCACAAACTATCAGCTTCAAGCTACCAATTTGTGACCATCTGATGTACAAATTGGAGAACAATAAAGTGAGACAATTGAGGACAGCCTCTGAAGTACAGCATTGTTTTCCTCAGTCTGCGTTACTCAAAGCAGATTTGAGCCCCATTTAGAATTTAATTTTTCCCATCTGCTGTGCTTTAATTAAAAGCAATAATTTTTAAAGTTCCCGGTTTAGTTGGAGTGGTGTCTACTTTTTAGGCAATCAGCCCTGACCGTGACTGACTCTGCGATCTGCTCTACATCACCAAGTAGTTCTTTGGGCTGGATAGYCGTGCTAGTTTAATGGTTTTAGGCAGCCAAACAGCACGGAAAGTCCCTTGGAGCTGGGTGACTGAGTCCCCAGGGCTGTGCTGAGAACATCAAATACCAGCGTCAGAGTTTCCACGAGGTYTGCAAGCTGTGAGCGCCGGCTCCTGGCCAGGAAGCTCAGCCCTCTGCTCCTTCCAGGAGCTGCTTTCCCTGGATCCTCCTCACGGCGTGCCTCATGCAGGAGGTCATCCCAGCTGTCTGGGTGTCCTCACTTGAGCTGGGCTTTCCCAAGGAGCCCAAGGCAGAGCACATGTGTGTGGCTGCTTGTCCCTTGCCATGCTGTGCCACCCACCACCCTCTCTGGGGACAGCCCTCTGCCTCTTCTCCCTGTGCCTCCCAGGGTTTCCAGCTGTGCTCCGCTGTGGCAGGAGGAAATGTGGGAAATGAGGCACTACTTTATGTCAGTACCAGYGGAGTTGGTTCATTTGAGGTCCTTTCTGTCAGATATAAATGACAGGGATTTAATTACGTTGCCTTGGGTTGGGTCCAGTGCTTACATSCACACGGGTTCAGACTTTCCTAGTCTGTAGGTCTTGAACCTTAACAAATCCAGTCCTCCCACTCCTTGAGATTATTTCTGCATCCATCTTTTTACTGTTGCTTGGTTGCTAGTGACCACGAGGATATTTTCTTTTGGTGTGTGTGTGTAACAAATCTGGAAACGCCTGCTAAGTGACTTGAAAGCAAGAAACTATGGTCTCCCTTGAAAGTTACAGATGGCACCAAAACTGCATTAACAGCTCAAATGTGTCCCCTGTTCCTTAAATGTGATCCTTTGTCCTTTGGAATGCTGTGCACAGTGCATGAGGACACACGTGCAGTGTGTGGAGGTGGTGAGCACACTTAGGGCAGCTTGGTGGCAGGTTTCTGACAACCCACAGAGGTCATGCAGGGCTAGCTTTGGTGTGATTTTCCCCAGGAACTTCACAACCAAATCTGGACATATCAGGGCAGGGAAAGCCAAAAGCCTTGCTGCACCTTCAGTGCCTGCTGCAGATTAAGTGGTATCAGTTTACCAAGGGTTTTTTTAGGATGGATAAAAGACTCCAACAAGTCTTCTTGTAAATGTCTGAGCAATTTTTCTCAAACGCTGAAATAATTCAGCCCAGACAAATACCTGGCAGAGTATGTTTCAGTCTGAGCTCTTTGGCTGACAAAGCTGTCACGAACTGAAAGATCCTGTAATGGAAGAAAGTTAGTCAGCTGTAACTGTGAGCTCTGTGAGTGGTGTCACCTAAGGTAGAGATGCAGGATGTGGGGCTTGCAGCTGCCTCCCCAGACAAACTGTGCTATAGACAGTGATACATTCCACAGGTTTTATAAGAAGGGGGGAAAAAAGTATTTCCTTCTCAAGCCAGTGCCTCTTTCTTAAAGAATGATGGTGTTGTCATCCTGGTTTTCTAAAAAAAGTAGTCTAACGTGGTCATGCCCCTCTGTGACAGTTTCAAACAAATGTGGGAGGAAGCATCAGAGATTTTTATCTCCCTAGAAATTTTCTGTTAGCCAGTGGTGGGATACAGGAGGAAGGTCCACATCAGTGGCCTTGCTTGGTAGTAGAAGACTGGCATTTTAATAAACTCTGAGATTATAGAGCCAGCCCATTTCATTAGATCCTGCATTTGCAGAACTACTTTGAAAGACTTCCTCTGGCTGCTCTGTGATCCTTGGACTCTGRCACCTTTCTGGCATGTGCTCGTGCTCCAGACACACTTCATGTGGCAGTCATGACATTTTCTGCTCTGCAGATCAGAGTTCAGTGTGATCAGGCAGGTCTGCTTTGCTGTGGCGGTGCCATCCCAAGCATCTTGGAACCAGGATTAAAACTCAAATCTTTATGGCTCAAGCAAAATTTAGAGCTTCCTTCATTGGGAACTCATCTTTTGTGCCTCAGTGTCTGGTTTAKGGTTGTTTTAAAGCTCTGGGTGCTTTAAAAGTCAGTGACTACATAGATGGCTTGGAAAGGTTTTCTTTGATCAGTGTGATGAGACAACAGGAAGATGCTATTTTCAGCCCTACCAAAGAGTGTGCCTTGCAGAGCCTGTGGCTGCTTGACCTCCAGAGAGCAGTGGGAATGCTGTGCTTCATTAAGCTGGGGAAAAGATTGTCATAAACATCTCCTTTGCTCACCAGAGAAGAGAAAATCTTAAATCTTGTGTCGGTACAAAATGAGAAAGAAATGAAAATAAAAATGCTCTGGTTCTAGAGCTTTAAACAGAGAAAAATGAAATGTGAAAGAATTGCATGCACACTTTTTTTCCCTTAGTCATTCAGTGGAAGGTGGAGCAGTTCAGTCTGTGGCGCCTTTAAAATGATTCATTATTTCCATAGAAGCCAATTGATGTTTATCCTTCAAATTGCTCTGCGGACATTAAAATAATGGAGAATTATATTTGCTTTTAATTTTGTTTCCAGACAGCTTGGCCTGAAASTTTATGATGTGACTTGGAAACCGTATCAAATTGTGATTTATAGTTGCTCGTAATTGTGTGAAGATTGAAGATACGCTGGATGCTGCYTTGCTTTTCTGTTTTTTTCCTCCTCTCCTCCCCCATTCTTCTGCTTTACAGAGTGTTCTTGAGWGTAACGTGGTGAAAGGCCAACAGCTCTGCCTTCACTGCTTTTCCTTGTACAAGCCACAGCAAATGAAGATTTTATTTCTCCCCTAACATGAGGYTGTGTGAAATGAATTGTGGTTTGTGTCTGATAATTGCTTTGGGGTTTGGTTGGGTTTTTTCCCCTTGCTTAAGTTTTGACTGCTTTTGTGTTGTCATGATAATCACCCTTCTTGYAGGGTGGAGGGAGTGGTGTTTTTTAGTTAAGCTGGATGAGAATCATATGCAAAACATGAATGGGGAGGGGGAAGAGTTGTCTTTGTGGTAAGGCATCTGTTAAGTGTGTGGATGTCAAATCTGCTCCRCAGGTGAGCCAACAGGAATAGTTCATAACTAAATTTATCTATCAGGTTTTATGGCTGAAATAATTTGTTACTCCTATTTTCCTAAATTAATTTTTCCTGCACAGTTTTATCTGCTTTTTCCTCCTACTGAGTAAAAAAGCTATTTCTTTGGAGTTTTGTGCATAATATAATATAACAAAAGGAAACTGAGAGGATTTTGTGGACTGTAGTAGAAAAGCCCAGTGAAGGTTATACAAATTTTGAAAACCTTTCTAGTCATATTGCAGACTCCAAAACAAATGATTCAAACCTAAATATTCTAAACTATTATTTAAATTTTCAGAATACTGTTTGCATATTGAATAAGGGAGTGTTCCTTACAGTTGTTTCCTGCCCTGACAAAAATCATCTGTGTTATACTGGGACATGCTACTTTTGTGGTTTGGTCCTGCACATGCAGCAGTGTGTTTTAGGTTTGGGGTTTTTTTTTTATTTCTGTACTTAAAAGGAAGCCTCAAAACATGCAGCAAGTGCATTTGGGGCTGCTTAGGAATTCCAGATGGCACTGTGGCCTAAACCAGCTGTTTTTCAGCATTGTAAGGAACCAWTTTTTCTTCTTATCTTAGTTAAAAATGAGTTTAGTTTTGCTTTTGTTCCCAGCCTGTTTGCTTTCTCATTCTCKTGCCCCAGAGCATTTCAGTTTTAGTCACTGCATGACTTTGCTGAAATCAGGGCTGGAATGAAGTCACAAAATGAACAGCAAGCCAGTCTTATCCAAAATTCATGGGAGGGAACTGCATTCACAAATATTGGCATAGATGAGTAAGTGAACACTGACCATGGTGAACCACTAAGTTCCCCTTATCTTAGCTCCTCGTTGTTTTGTTTTTGTTTTATCAAATCAGTTGTTTGTTAATGTTGATTGCAAATGTTGTTCCTGCCACTATTCCCAAGTATCCAGCCTTGGATCTTCAGTGAGTAAAGGGGTTTGTAAAGAATCCAAATCAGTTCATGCAGAGGCTGTGCACATCAGTAGAAAACAACTTGCAAAGACTGATAGATTTTGTCTGCACTTTTACCCTAAAAGAAGACTCCCTGCCTTTTTATCTGCATGCATGTGTGTGTATGTGCATATGTACAATAGATATGCGTATATGCAATTATATTAATCTCAAATTTTCACCAGTTTACTCTCTTGCTTTCACATCATCATAGTGATTTACATTAAATTCCAGGTTTCATTGCCCTTTAGGGAAACACATTACCRTTTAGTTTCTGAATAATGGTCTGCAAAGCATATGCAGTCCTCTACTGTTTTTTAGTAGACACTCCGAAAAGTAAAAAAAAAAAATTTAAATGTTCTCATGCATTCAATTTGCAATAATTTCTATAAAATAATAATTGAAATACCTGTAATTTTACTTATCAGACTAGTCTGATCATGCTCTAAATTGACCCTGAGACAGATGAACCATTCATGCTTCTTGACTCACATAACCCATCACAGCCTGGCGTTTGATTGGGACAAATCTGCCAGGTCTCAGGGGTCACCAACACAAGTTACAGGACAAGGAGCTGGAGGCCCTGTGGCAGAAATCCACCCTGGAGCAGGGCTCTCCCTCTCCCCACTTGGTACTAATCATGGAGAACAATGCTGGCTGCTTTGCAAAATATTAGTACTGCTGCACAGAATCTCTGCTCAGAGCCCGCTGAGTCAGACTTGTTTACTTCATACAAGTATTAATCTCTGCCTCTGATTGGTGGTCAACAACTCCAGGCTCCAGGCTTAATAGAATTTCAAGCTGTAGATGACASAGTTTTGCTGAAAATAGGAGGCTTCTTTTGCATTTTGAGTGATGTATTCTGCCTCGCTCCCCTTTGGTTGGTTTGTCATGGCTGAGGTTAAGATAGGTAATTGATTAGTCTCATCCCAAGCCTTTTCCTTTTATTTAAGGACTTTCTTTAGCATCTGCCACAATCTTCTGCATGCACTCCTGAGAGGTTAAGCAATGAAGGAGCCATTAAATTAAATTCAGGCATTAATTGTTTTCAGTAGGATGCTAAGTACACCTGCTAAGTTCCAAACAGTAGCAGCAGGACTGAGCTTCTGTGTCAGAGACACAACAAAGAGAAGCAAAGTGGTCACTCTTGGAGTGCCTTGAATTAGCAACTCCATGCAGAATTTGTGGTGGGTTTTAGAGCACCACCAGGTGAGGCTGAAATGTCAGCTCTGCATTGAAATTCCAGATGCCTCCTGCCWTTTTAGGTGTTCTACTTCTGTGTGCCTCCAAGCCTCACTGTTCTTTATTAAAGATCCTCAGACCTTTGCAATTGTACCATATAGCTGTCAGTTCACAGACTTGACAACTTTCAGGTTTAGAAAATCTGCTTTTTSCTCCATTTCAGTTTTGGTATAGCTGCCCAATATGCAACTGCTTGGAGAGGAATGTTGTTGCCACCATACCAGAATACTATAGTTTAGTTGCAGGGAGGTATTTTAGAAATCTMAGTATATTCTTGGGATTCATTTCATTCATCCAGGCATAAGCACTGRACATTAGTTAGTCTAGATTAGTTGYTCTGTRSTTAGTACTCAGACWTCTCTCAAGAGAGTCTCCTCTCATCCCTAAACCATGTCTCCAAAATTGTTTGTGCAAATAGGCCCTGTCTATTGACCACGTCTCCATAGGGAGCCTGAACAGTTCATTCAGAGGGGTCAAGACAGCTGCAGATGGTGAGAGCTGTGAAATCAGATGTGATGGAATTCCAGAGTCTTTGCAGGCTGTTCATCAATCTATTCAGCATTGTTCTCTGTATTTAAAGAATTAGCTCATGATATTGTTTTCCCACCACTTGAACAGAAGCTGTGAAGAGAGCCCACCACATCTGCCCATCRGGTTGTTCACTTCTGCTGTCTCATACGTGTCACTTCTCCCTCCTTTAGTCTTCTGGCACCAGTATCACCGTGGACATTGCTGTCATGGGAGAGGCGCACGGGCTCATCACAGACCTCCTGGCCGACCCCTCGCTGCCCCCCAACGTGTGCACGTCACTGAGGACAGTCAGCAACCTGCTCAACACACAGCTAACCTTCCAGGCCATCCACAAGCCAAGGGTGAACCCCTTGGTGTCCTTCAGTGAGAACTACACCTGCTCTGACTCGGAGGAGTGTCCGGAGAAAGGAGAGAAGCTGGCTATTCCCAAGGTGAGTGCTGGAGCCTGCCTCTCCCTAAAAGGGCAGCACTGGGCTTTCTGTATGAATTGTCATCTCTTCTTCCTCCCCTCAAGCAGAAGGGTGAAACCTAGATAAGTCAATAAAAAAGTCTCTGTTGGTGTCCTTCAGGTGCTTTGGATCAAGTCTAAACTGTTGTATACCCCTACAAACTAACAAAAAGATCATCACAATCATTGGTGTGACAAACACCGTGAGCTCATGGGAGTTGTCTCGAGAAGGAAAAGAAGACAGAACCATAAATATGTGTATAATACTGCCTTGAAAAAATGGCTTTGTGAATGCTCAGGAAATAACCAGTGTTAACCACCCACACTTAGCAAGTGAACAGCCAGAAAGAGCACATCAGATTTGAAGTAGTGTGAGTTGTAGGTTTGTTGCTAATTAGCTGTCCTGCAAGGCTTACATTTAATTTCTGAAGCTAAACCAAAATGCTTTTGTAGTGCAGCCTCCCTTGTAAAATTAAATACAGGCAAAGCACAGGCAGATGCTTTCATGTTTTTTACAGTTTAAATGGCACAGCCAGTCATTCATTCCAGCATTTCCAGGCATCTGAATTGCAATGCTCGTGATTCTTTTATGATAGTTTAGTGTGATGATAATTACCACCCTATTTGCCTGTTTAGCAGTTGTGTGTATGAAATGGATGTTCACAGGTTTTCAAGCACGTTTTCCAGTTTATTTTAGTGACCATATTTGTAATGGCTGTTCCCTGGGCTCTGAGGGGAAGAGTTGAGTGGAAGAGCCCTCTGCCACATCAGAACACACAGGGAACAGGAACCAGTTTGCTGCTGCATAAAACCTAATGAGGATAAGAGAAATGAAGGATGAAGKAATAGGTTAATGCTACAGAGAACTAATTTGATTGAAGAATTCACTGACCTAAATGTATTATGGTCCATAAAACAAATATTTTGCAGGTCTTTAAATAAAGTGTCTAAAAGCAGATTTAGGACCTTCACCTTAAGCATCTGATACTGAGTATTTTGTGTAAGGAGATAATGTGTTAACATRTTTATCTGCAATTCAGAGCTTCAGAAACACAGATGTCTCCCATCTCGTATTTCTTAACCCTCTGGCAAAGTCTGAGCTCTCCATTGCAGATATATTTATTTTAGTTCTTAACTATAAACACTTCATGAGAACTTCACAAGAGAAACTACTTAGAAAATTATAGGATCTGCAACAGCAAATCTGGATCCAAAAAAGATCCTTTATTATCTTTGCCTTCAAAAATTTGRAAGAAAACATCTGAATCCTGTTAAYTGKAGAAAWGGAAGAGTCAGGTGAAAGAAAAACACAGGGTGATCAGGAAAAATCTGCTGTAAACAGTGATGCTTTTTCTAAGCTTTTTGAGACATCATATCCCAGAGCATGAAAGTTTTATTTCAGTGTGTAATCTTTGGGTTGGGTAGATACGGCAGGGAAAAAAGTTGGAGCTCCCCTGCCTCAGTTTTTCTTACATTGAATCTCTGATTCWGAGGATTCATGACAGCTTAAGTCACAGAGCAGTTGAGGTTGAAAGTGCATCTGGAGATTGTCTGTTCCAGTCCTGTCCCTCAGCTCATTTAGGAGWAAGTTTCTCTAGGCTCAGCCTAGAYCAGGTTGCTCMGGAGGATGTRGAGTTGGGTTTTGGRTTATGTTCATGAATGTAGACTTCACAGCTTCTTCAGGCAACTTCTCTGTGCTCAGTCCTCACAGTAAAAATATTTTCGTACATTTTAATTACATTTCTTGTAGTTCAGTTATTGCTCCACTGCCTCTTGTCCTGCCACTGGGCACCCCTGGAAAGAGCCTTGTCCATTACAGCCTCCCTTTGTGTATTTGTGTMCACTGCTGAGATCTGCCCTGAGACTTCTCTTCTTCAGCCTGAGCAATTCCAACTCCCTCAGCTTTTCCTTTTATGACAGRTGCTTCAGTCACCTTTGTGGCCCTGCTGACTTGTTTAAGTACCTTTGGCCACATCAAGTGCTGAACATCTGTGGCCGTGGGCATATAGGCCATTTTTAAACTTTAATTTATATTAAAATTACTACATTTATTTCTTAAAAGTAGTGTTAAAACTAAATTATTTGTTTTTTTATTTTAATATTATAATATTTATTTAATAATTTTCTTATATTTATAATATTTAATAATATTTATAGTCTATAATATAATAATATTTATTTAATAATATTTCTGATAATAAATAGTAATTTTTTCTTTTTTATAGTAATATTTTTAAACTTTTTAAAATACATTATTTTTAAAGTATATTTTAAAACAGATTTTAAAGTAATTTTTACCATAAAGAGTAATTTTAAAGTTACTCTATTTTTTCTTATTAAATAGTATAAATATTTATTAATAGATTTTTAAAAAATTAATTTTAGTAATTTTTATAGTTTTTATTCTAAAACAGTTTTTATTCTAAAACAGTTTTTATTCTAAAACAGTTTTTATTCTAAAACAGTTTTTATTATAGAACAGTTTTGAGACAGGGAGGACGGTCCGGGCTCCCCAAGCATTTCAAGCACTGGCTGTGTTTGAAATGAATAATTACATGGGAGAACCTGGATTTAAAGTGCCTCACCAGGTGTTGCCAGACAGAATGAAGCACATGGGAATGGTTTTGTCTCTGCATGTGTGGAGGTTTTTGCAAGGCTGTGCAAGCTGTAAGGACCTGGTTTCCCCACAGCGCCTGCGCAGGAGTTTGCCTCCAGGACTGCTGAGACGAGTGTCCTCCACTTGGACCACGACAACRTCAGCCACAGGACTGCCCACCCTGGAGCCAGCCCCCGTGAGGAGGGACCGCAGTGCCAGCATCAAACCCCACGAGTCTTCTTCATCCAGGTTACAAATGGCCTCCTCTCTTTTCTGTGCTTCTCTTTGGGCAGATTCATTCGCTTCTGTGTGATGATGCAGTCAGAAATGCTGGCTGTGAACTGTGCTAGAATTGCTTCTTCATTTTTCTCTTAAATTGATTTGCCAAAGCAGCAGCATTCCCGTTTTGTGTCAGGTTGTGCCAAAATTATAGGAAAATAATTTTTTAAAAAACCTATTTATGCTAATGAAGTGCTGAACTGCCCAGTAAAATTGGAAGAAAGTCAAGATATCTGCTTAAAGTTTTCTTGATATGCAGGGGTTGCCTGTGTGGTTTTTCCCCAGCCAAGAAAACATGAAGCTATTAACCCACACCTAATGATGTGATCCTGTCATTAAACCAGTTCATAAAGCACTTCTCCATGTTCCATTCCTCTCAGGGTCTGATCCCTGAGCTGGTGTCATGAAGCACATGGTCCTCCCATGAAATGGAGAGGGAGTCATGTCTGCTCAGCTGCTTGTAGCCAGCAGCCAACTTGTTGGGGGAATTTGTTGTAATAAAAGTTATAATAGCTACACATCATGTCCTTACAACAGGATTTCCTCCTTTCTGGCCCCGTGAATGCTTTTCTGTTCTAGTCAGAGAGGAGCAGAGCCTTCAGAGGAAGGGTGGAGAGCAGTGAGTTGTGGTACCACCCTGTGAGAAGAAAGCTCAGGTCCCCTCCCCACCTCATCTTGGGGCTGGTGGATGAAGAAACAGTGTGGAGACATGCTTTGTCCTGGGGAAGGGAGGATCAGAATGAAAGCATTGCATTCAAGAAGAGAATTCAGAGCCGTGACATCAGAACATTCACCTGCTTTTCTGAAATTCAAAATTTGGTGCTGTTAGTGGAGAAAAAGATAGGACCTTGGGAGGCCAAACATCACCAGTGTATCACTGTTGGATAGCTTGGGGGAATGCAGCCCCAAAGKGCAGCTTTCTTCCAAGATTGGCCTTTCTCCAGGTAGCTAAATCTTCCCTGTGGATGAGACTGTCACACATGTATGGAGGTGCTCAAGGCAGCCTGCAGAGCACCCTGAAAGTCTCATGCAAGAAAAACACCTGGTTTGCCAAAATTCCCTTTGTGAGGAGCCCCATCTGTCCCAGTAAAAGCAAACATGAGGAAGCTGTAACCAAATGCAAATGTTCTTCACTCACAGACCTGTGGTTCCTGGGGTGCATTTGATTKATGCTGTTGATCCCACTCTCACGTAGTGTGTGAGCATCCCAAGATGGGAATCAGAGGGAGAAGGAGAGCAATTAAAATATTATTGTTGGTCCTTTCCTGTGGTTGTTATGTAACTCTGCATCAGGAGCCAGCTAAGCAGGCTATCAATTCTATCCCATGTTTAATGTCTCCAGTTGTGTAATTATAGCTCTGTCAAGCCTCCCAGCCTACTGTTTGCACTRCTTCTTTCACAGCAGGAGAAACAATGTGTATTCCAGAAAGGGGGGAAATGAATCCTATAAGTCCAGCTTTAAAAATTTTGGCAGACCAAAAGAGATCTGCTTTCAAGAAAAATTTTGAAGTGAAGAGAAAGAAAAAAAAAAATCTTGGTTATCAGCCACTTCCCCTGTACCAAATTCAAGTGCTCCACTGGTCACAGAGAAAGAAACATTTCATAAGGTAGGAGAGAGGTTGGCACTGGAATTGCCCTGTGGCAGATTCTGTAGTTACAAAACATGCAACTTGTGCCTCACAATGTGGGACTTTTCAATTCTGGAAATCACTCCTGGGTTTCTGTAGCCATAGATTTGCATAAATTCCCTGTAACTGTCGGGTTGAGATTAGTGATTTTGTATTCTTCCAACCCCATGGCACTGAAYTGGGTAGACATTATAYTGGAAAAATAAYAGARGTACCACATTCTTTCCTTTACCCAYTTTTRTATTGAGTGATTCTCCTGTAGGAACTCAAAGAATGTGTTTCAGAGATTTTTGGTTTGGTTCATTGAGATTATTTTACTGTACAGTGGGCCAGTGTGTTATATTCTTCACACCAATTAAAAAAGAAAGCAAAACCATAAAGCAAACAAATTTTTTAAAATCACCTACAATCTTTCTTTGCCTCACTTCATCACAGATTTCAAGAATTTGGACCCATGAAGACAACCACCGAGTATTTTTGTAGGTAGCACTTACTATTCCAAAACAAGATGCAGAGGTAACACAGTGTCAYGTGCTTTTTTTCTTTCAGAATGCTGGTTTTTTGGKTTTGTTTTTTTTTTTCAAGCTCAGCTGGAGCTATGCTACTTTAAAAGTTTGTCTTTTTCCCTGTGCTGAACGTTGCTTGTCTGTGCTCTGCTTTGGCAGCTCTGACTCCTGGAACAGCTCCATTCTGATGACAATCACAAAGAGCAGGTCCTTCTCCACCTCCTACGCCGTGTCCTCCACCAACCACCTGAATGCCAAGAGGCAGAGCCGCCAAGGTGAGTGGGCATCATCCCCAGCTCTGCCCGTGACAGCCTGGGGCATCTGCTTCTGCTCCTTGTCTATCCTGCTGCTCTTATTATTTCCTCATCAGTATAATATAGTTACTTCTTTTTTATAAAAAAAGACAACACAGTTGCTTAAAATTCTATAGATTATTTATATATAGTCATGCCCTTTGTAAATGTTTTGACTCTTTTGATTTATAGAAGTTAGTTGTGACACAATGCAGCAAGTGAACTATTGTGATTGGTATCTTTTAACTCCCTTAACTACAGCAGGGTGTTTTGTATGACATTTGTGACTTTAGCTGTCTGTGCATATTGCTGGACTGAGATTTCCTAAAGCACAACCTGCATAAATCCATTTTGAGCTGGAAGCAGCAGCTGACTTGTCTTATGCAAGCATATCCAAGACACAACCTTTGTGACTCAGAGGTCTATATATTCTGTATATTCATCATTGAGAAAATACAGGTCATTTTTACTAATTCTTAGAGATGAGAAATATGGGGTTTTTCCACTCAGCCTTTTGAGCCTTTAAAAAATATTACTCCTGTATTTTTTCCCTGAAAGAAATTAAGAATGTGACTTTGGAATTGATAATGAAATGTGTAATATGACACCCATGAAGCAGCTTTAATCCACAATAATGTGGCTCTCCTCTCTCTACAAATGCAGTATAACATRCTGTTTACCCATGCTTCWACTCACAATTCAAAATTATCACAAGACYTTCYTTTTTCATACCAGYCTGCTTTTTATCCAAACATAAATACTATCAAGATAATATTACTCAGAGATCCTGGCTACCCAGGTACCAGATAGAAATTGATAGATGGCTGAGGCCATCTGGAAAAGTCAGAGAATCCCAACTTACAGATGAGGTTGAAGATATGGCTGCACAATTATTTTGCATTTCTGGTGCTGTCACATCAAGTTGCTTTTTCAAAGTGAAGAGAACCATACAAAAGATCTTTTGTACAAAGCTGCCTTGTTTTACCACAGTGAAGATCAAGTAGCACAATATTATCTTAAAAGGTAAGAGGCACATAGGCAAATGAATAAAATGTAACCTGGAAAATAATGGAGGCATAGTGACAAGAATCCAGGAATTCACTTTAGAACAAAATAAACATTTGACTTGTACTTTTCAGAGATTATCCCAGTAAACTGAAAGGAGGAGGAGTGGGTGTACAATACCCTGTACTCAGAAAACAACARTTATCAAGCCCATCAGTCAGTTTTACATTTAGCAATTTCTGCTTTCAGAAAGTATCAATAATCACCTCTGTTGTCTGAACATAAGAGGGATGTTGGATGAAGGAAGATCTCCATTCCATCATGAGCAATTCCTAGAGATGCTGGTGGAGAGGAGGAAAAAATTTTGCATCACTTTTTTATGTAGAAGATTGATATTACAGTACTTTGAACTATTTATAGTTTTTTAGTTGTGATTTGTTTTCAACAAATCCAGCTAAATATTTTTTTCAATTTGCACTAGTTAATATAATTTAAACTTTTATGTATTAGCTCCATTGGCAATATACAATTGTTATTAGTAGAAGTTGATCTAGCTAAATCTGTAAATATGATAATTTATAAAAGGTGTCTCTTTAATTATGCATGAAAACATCCACATTTTAAAATATTGGTAGTTCTACCTATTTTGGCAAAAACTCAAGTGTTTTCCTACGTAATTTCACATCACATTGAAGTCACTCTTTTACAGCTTCAACACTGCACATTTTAAGAAGTTCTGGAGGAACTTTTAAGTGCATGGATGTACTTCAAAGGTCCTCATTGTATTTTTATTCTTCTTYTATCTTGATTCTGAAAAAATCCTTGCAGTAGCAAGACACATTTTCTCTCTTTTTTTGCCAGTAAATGGTTGAGTGTTGGATTATTGAAAAATGATTTGCTTTTTTCTGGTAATTTTATTTATTTGTGGTTACCTTCACTGGTAAATTACTTTCTTAAAAAAAGCAAAAACAAAAACACACACAACAAAAAATATTTCAAGAGACTGGATCCCTACTAGCAGTAAAAAGCTTGCTGTGATTAGAGACATTATGGTGAAAAGTGCTGTTTAAATTCTCAGGACTTGTTTCAAATTGTTGAAAGATGACCATATGTATTGCATCCTCTAAGAGTTATGAATATTACTTGGTAACAYACATCTCAAAGATGGATCATAATCCAGCTCAATCCCCTGTGCAACTAACAGACTGTGAAATGTTTTTAAAGACACATTTTTTGTTGGATGGAAAGCTGATATCTCAGTGAATTCATAAATGTGAAACGGAGGTTTTCTGTATTTTAAAGCAATTTTCCTCTGTCATGGCCATCTGATAACATTTTAATTGCACTCAAGGCTGTAGTGTTCTGATCTCAAGACTTTGATTATATCCCACTTGCAGTCATTGAATTAAGACACTAAATACATACCACATTTGCTGAAGAAATGCCCTTAATCAAAACTGAGATGCTGGATATCTCCAAATTCCGAATTTTTTATTAACTCTTGGATTGTCAACAGTAAATCATATTTTAGCCTCCTATCACAGTAAGTTGCTATCAGGGAAAAAATACTGAAGCTGTGCATGTATTAACCTGCAAGATTAATGATTCATAAACTTAGATCAACATATTGCCTTATTTTAAGGTAATTTTTGTGCCTGGAATGCATTTAGATAGAGGGCAAAATTAAACACAGAACCCGTTCAAGTTCCTAATTACATCCTTTGGCTTTGAAGATGAATGAGGTAAATTAACTGGGGCTGAGTTCCTMCAAACTCCACATCAGGAGATAACTCAATTTCCRTGCATTTCCTTTTAGGATAGATCARGTTTGCTCCTCTGCACTTGGAGTCTCATTTGTCTGAGACTGGGAATTGTGGATTCCAGGGGAAGGCAGCACTTGGTTTAAACACTGGGCTGGCTGAAGCATTTCACCTTGGCAGTGGTGCTTAGGTGGAATGAGGGACAGAGAGAACTACATCCTGCTGATGTTGCACATGGGATACTGGCAGTTTCTGTGCTCTAGCTCAGGTGTGCAGTCCCATGTGCTGCACTGATGGCTGCAAGTCTCCCTTAGTGAGCAGAAAAATAAATTCCAGCTGAAGATCAAGGCCAAAATCTATGAGAAATGGCCCCAAAGCACAGTATTTTTTATAATGTATGACTACTAAAAGCTGCTCTTTTTGGTTTATTGCTAGTCTTCAAGTGTGTAGAAACACGAATTTTCTGGGAATGTGTGTAAGCCCTCCTTGACCCTGCTTTAGAGATGGTGACAGAAACTGCAGATGGGGCTGGGAACTGCCTATTTGGGGCTGTGTCTCTGTCACTAGAACATGTTGACACCAACAGTCGTGCCTCAGACTTGCCTTTCATKTCATGCCTGTCCAGTTAGTGCATCCTGCTCAACAGGGAAAACATGCTTTATGTTTTGAGCCAGATCTTCAGCAGGTAAAAGTGGCTGATAGTAGTGGAAGTTCATCACTGTGACAGCCCTGGGCTTGGCTCAGAGTGGAGAAGGGTGTTCTGTTATTTATCTTGTTTTTGGAGACTGTGCTGGTGCATCTCAAGAAGAGTATTGCTGCATGGTGAACTAATCCAGCCATCTGCCACTTGTGTTAATTGACAAGGCTCCTCTTGTCCTTGGCCAGGTATCCCACCAAATATTTCACCTCTCACCTCCCCGTGCCCTTCACCGATTCAGGGGACGCCTGCCACAAGTCCTACTGGAAAAACATCTTCTGTGTCATTTCCAGAGCCTACAGACACTGACACCAAGCAGGGCTTAAAGCCACACAAAGTCTTAACTTCTACTCAGAGTGCACCCAGCCTGTCAGACCCTATAATCAGCCCCTCCATCATCTGCAGCAGGTAAGATGATAATTTGACATRCATTGGAATAATTTCACATTGTTGCCATATAGAATATGTTCTGTTGGCCCACATACAAGTTTTTGTGATTTACTGCAGTGTTTATATTGATATTTCAGGTTTAYAGTACTTAAGTAAACATGTAGATCAATGCTACAAAATACTTTTAAAGTGGAAGACTGTTGGCTGTGCTCATTGCTGTGTTTATAGCTGTATAGAACTTGGGGATTTATTTCGTGCTGGTATACTTAGAGAATAAAAAAAAATCATTTAAAGAAATCACATGGTTCAGGTTTGTTGTTGAAAACACRCATTTAATGGTGGTGAGCAGTTAATCCAAGGTCTTTCTGTATTTTTGTCCCAAGATCCAATAAAACTTTAGCACTCTCCTGTGATTTTGTCTGGAGAATGCACACTAGACCATGGCTTATACTGACATAACCTCACACTACCAGGGGGAAATCATTTTACACAAGACTGTCTAAGGCACACAATTCTTCATATCAYGTGTGTTTCTTGTTGTATTTCAGCTGTGGCAGACCCTACAACCAAATAGAAACTGCTGATGGCACACTAAACAGAAATGATGCTACTACACACACCCTGAACAGAACAGGTAATTCTTTGTTAAAAACCCCTCATTCCCTCAAATTCAGTAATCATCCACTAAAAGGGCAGGTGAGCTTGTCTGTCATAAAAGGAGAAAACACGTAAAAGGAGAAAAGGTGAGTTCATACAAATTGTCTTTGAGGCTCCTTCCCTTTTYGTATGTACAACATGTACAAAATGCTTATATATAAAATATAAAGGATATACTGTTTCCCTCTATTTACTCAAATAATGGTCCTCAGTTTTTTCCTCTCTCTTCATTCCCTGATGCCATGTTTTACACTCTGCAGGATATATCTTTAATGCCCTTGGACAGATTGTCCGACCTCGGAGCCAGCCAAGCGGCACRCATGTACCATGAGTCAGAGATCCCGTTGCTGTCATTCAGAAGGTCACAGGATGCCTTCCATGAAACCCTTGGAAGCTGTTCACACCCCAAGCTTTGTGATTTGTGTTTGTAGATGATCCTGCCCAAGCCACTTCTGACTAYGAGACCAACAACAGCGACAGCAGTGACATTGTACAGAACGATGACGACACGGATTGCTCCAAGGAGCAGCCGCGGAAGGGATCCAGCTGTAGGTCCTTCACCCCTGAGACCATCATCCTGCATCCCTTGATACCACCTGAGGTACCTCCTCTAAGCTCCCCCAGCACAATAGACTGAGTGCATGCTGACAGTGAGGGGAAAAAACCCAAAAAAACAGCAAAACAAAAACCAAACTAACCAAAAACCCACAGAAAATGAGGTCTGAGGGTGCTGCAAGATATTATTGTAGGTGCATGTCTTGAGTGTTGCAGTATGGTGAACAAGTGATGTTTGTCTCAGCATTCAGCTGAGAGCTTGGTTGAGATGCAGAGGAAAAAGCTTTGTTGAGTTTTTCACAGTCTGTTGTACAAATCAATTAATAATCTGAAGCTGGCAGGAGCTCTTGAAAAATTTAATGTAATCTGTTGGAGTTGGACATGCACAGAGGAGGCACTTTGCTTGAAATGCTCTGGCATTTAATCATCTCCAGTTTTTAAGTGAAATGAAATTGCAGGGAGTATACTGGGAGAAATGGGAAAAGGAGGGGCACAAACCCATCTTTTATTTGCAGACCTTGAAAACCAGGTAGGTTTCAGCTTAAGGAGTACAAGTCTTCACTTGGACTGAGCTCTGTGAGCCATGTTAGAGTGTGGTGAATGAATCCTGATGCAGAAGCAGAAACTGAGAGCTTTTCTCTCTGTGCCACAGTGAATTTCACAATGAAGGCAGGCTCCCCTGGAAATGAATGAATGATTCCCATGAGTGAATGAATGAGTGAGTCTCAGTGCTAAGTGCAGACACTGCTGTTTCATAAACAGAATTTCCTACCCATTCAAGTGAAATACATTCCCAAGGAGAGTGAGTAGCTGCAGGGCTGCAAGAAATGAGGACATCTATGCTGAGCCTAGTAAAGTACCACTGACTTACACAYGATGCTAATGTGACTTCAGCTTTTAAGAGCATACATTTTTTGCTTGAGATGCTTCACTGAACTAACARTCCTTTTCATTCTGATTTCTGGSACAGGACAAGCCTGTACTGGCTCCTGAGCCYCTGGTTATGGACAACTTGGATCCCCTGATGGAGCAGCTRAATAGCTGGAACTTCCCAATCTTTGATTTGGTGGAAAAAATTGGGAAGAAATGTGGTCGGATTCTCAGTCAGGTGAGAGGTGCACCTTGTCTGGGTAGAATGTTGCCAGATTTGGACACAGACTTGTTAAAAGGCATTGCCCTACAAGCTGATGATGCAATCAGCTGTGATCCCTGACATCTCATTCAAAGCTGACATTACAAACTCTGTCTCATTATATTCCTTACTTCTGAATGTCTTTATTTTTAAATTTAAAAATGAGAAAGAAAAAAAAAACCACACACCTTTTTTGCCTTCTGCTCTCTAAATATTCTCTTGAGATGCTTCCAGCCCTTACTTTGGGAAAGGATTTCTCATGGAGTTGAACATGAGGAGGGCTAAGCAGTAAATATATTCAGTGGATGCAATATATACAGGGTTTTGGTCCTCTTTTATACTGAAGATTTCAGTATAAGATCCCAGAAATAAAAGATTTCASATTTCAGGCTAGGCAAGAAAGCAAGGTTTGAGGAAGTGGGGGTAGAAAGAATCCTTGCTATAGTCCCTCAATTTTAAAAGAATCAGAACTTTGAGAGAAAATTGATATCATTTCCATAGGGAATACTAATTTGCTGTATTAGTACTCGGAGAGCTCACCAGTCTTTTCTTTCAGCTCTCAGGTTTTTATCCCTTCCTGTGGGTTTAATTCAGTTACTGACACAGCCTGTCTCTACCCAGCACGATTAGTGTCACTTGCCATAATCACTTCCTTGGCTGAACTTTCTACTCTTGTTATGCCCCTTTTCCTGGCACAGTGACAAATTAGTCTTTTTGGTTTTTTTTTCCTTATAAAAGTATTGAAGATTATTAAACAGGAAAAGCAAGTAATTATTTTTATTATTATTTAGGGATGAAAGGGAAARAAGCCCAAGAGAATCTGCCTGAAGGAGTATCACTTTACAAGGCATTATGTAGTGATGAGTGCTGGAAAGAAGAGATAAAGTTAATTGGTTCAATGTGGTATAATTATCACCCCCCCACAGCCAATAACACAGAGGGTTAGTGTGTCAGGCAGATTTCAGTGTAACAAGCTCCAGAGAATGCTGGATCAAATCACAGTCCCTTGGTGATCACCTATTATCCAGCAAGATTCAATTGTCTGGTGGTCAACAAGGAAAAACCATGGCATGAATTCAGATTTATTCTGTGGTCTGCCTTCCAGTGTTCTGCAGCTTGGCAAGAAACATCTGTGCTTGGCCAGCCTGCCAAGTTCCTAAGTTCATTTTAGAGAAATAGGCAAACTGTGGATATTGGATAAATTCAGTGATGCTCACTGGGGCACTTTGGCACTAGAAAGTGAGGCTGTGATTGAAATGCTCTTCTAGATCATATTGCTCATTTTTCTGGTAGCATGGAATGATAACAGAATGGTGAATGAAACATAAGGAGAACCAGAACTTTTCTGTTAATGGCATAACAAASAGTTTGGATGAGCCAAAATTGGTTTGGTTTTGTTTTGTTTTTAAATGGGTGTCTCTTTACCAAGCTGCCTGGGGTTCTGTACCTCTGCACACAAGTYCTCTGTGCTTCCCTCAGATTGCACTAAATATCTTCACTCTGATTCCCAAAATCTGGGGTTTTTTTGCACAGGTTCTCAGCATGTTATCCACTTCACAGTTCCACGAAATGAGGCCTGTGAAGTAAAATAGAAAAGCTTTAATATTTGTGATGAAAACTCAACATTTTCTGTAACAGCTGTTCATAATAACTCCCTTGCCCTAACAGCAGAATGTGGCAARATCAACCTTGTTCACAAAATCTAGATYCTTATTACCCCCATGTACTGAGGTGTTRCTAATKAATTTATTTTCAGAAATCAGGAAACTAAAATAAATATTTTTCTCYAGCCAAAAGCACTATTTTTTTTTAAGTTTGATTTTTAAATCCTGGAATATTATTAAAAAGGAAAAAAAATTCTAATTATTTATTATCTGTATTTTGCTACTAAATGGACTAACGCATTCAAAAAAAAAAAGTAAATTAAAAAGCTGAATTAACTATTTTTGCCATGGTAGGTTAAATTTATGAGATGGAACAAAGCAAAGTTGACACGTGCCTCTAGGGAAACATTCAGTTTAGAAAGCAAATGCTGGCTTAGCATCTTTCAAGCTGCTTGAGATGTCTGTTCCTTCTTTGTAGAATTTTAAATTGATTTATAAAAAGAYCCCAGACCAGTCAGGAACCATGAAAACTGGAGTGGCAAGCCCAGTAAATGTGGCAGTAGTGTGAGTAAATGATAGGATTTAGAGAGGAACATGCATTCAGCATGGGAATGRCCATGAGGGGAGGCAGGAGGAAGATCATTAATGCTGCAAATTCATATCCTTTTTTGTTGTTCTTACTGTAAAAATCCACTGTGGCAGTGCATTTGGAGTTGGTGTTCATTAAACTTCAGGTGCAGCTCACAGGTGCCAATTTATATACAAAATACACAGACACAAGCAGTGGTGGATAGAAGCTTGATTAAGAATCAAGCTCTTATTCAGATCTAAAACACAAAGTACAATTTGTAACCATTTCTTGCCACACAKCACTCATCAGTCCAAATGTGCTTCAAGTTGCTCTAGGCAGGCCATTCATTACCAGGCAGATGGCATCAGAAGGACAGRATTTAGCTAACAGCAGTGAATAAATAAAGATTCTGCAAGGCTTTAGGGKCCAATTTGTGAAASAAGTGAWAAGATCAGGCAGTGATTTTRCTGTGTTTTGYATGTCAAGTTCARACTTGTCCTCAGAAGTGCCCATTTCTGAGCATTCATCTTTCCTGAACTCCTCCTCATCCATCCATCCATCACATTCTGCTTCCTAGTAATCCTCTCCTGGATGTTTGCAGTCATCTTTGGTGCAGGAATGCTTAGAGCAGCTCTGCCTCCTGAGCTGTTTGCTGCCTCTGATATCCTTTTTATCATTTCACTTCCAAAATTGGAAAGAAAGCAAGGGCACAATGCATAGGAYCCACATGGTTCCCCCTTCTGTCAGTCCTTTACTTGTTCCTCCCTTCCTGGGAATTGATTTAACTCAAGGATTTGAGAAAATACTTCCAGGAAAGGAGATTTTTCACGGGGTAATTCAACCTCAGGAGTTTTATATCGAAGTTTTCGAGTTTTTCTCATCCACTTAGCAGCATGTGTTTTTTGTTGTTTATTCCTTTCAGGTATCATACAGGCTTTTTGAAGACATGGGGCTGTTTGAAACCTTTAAAATTCCAGTGAGGGAATTTATGAACTACTTTCATGCCTTGGAGTGTGGCTACCGAGAGATACCTTGTRAGTAAAAATTCCTGGCAGATAATGATGCTTCCTTAAAGTTTTGGGGATTTCCCATACACTTTTGTATTGAAGCCTTTCTTCTTGCATTACAAAGCTGCTTTTTTCATCTAGTACTTCATGACCAAATRGATGGCTAGGCAGAGGCTGGTGCTGAACCACAGCCTGTCATCTTTTCTCTTTGTATTTCACTTTTTACAATGTTAAAGAATTCATGGCAAAATCTGCACAAGCCAGAAATCATATAAAGCTATTATAAGTGAAGGTTGTTGATAATGCAAGTGTACCCCAGTGCTCCAGGTGGAGGTTCTTGAAACATCTAACCCCCTAAAGGCAACTTGGACTTTGACACAGTAGCAGTGCTCTGCTACTAAAGGAGATGAGCTTTATAAAAGCATGCCAAATATGTGAGTGAGCCCTGTTCTGTTACTGCAGCTTGGCTGGTATTTTTAAGTGGGAAGCATTTATTCACTGAAAAACCTGTTTTCAGTCRTCCCCAAAGTATTTCCTAATCCAAATCAAATTTATTAAAATGCTTCAGCTGCAAAAGGCTCTGGTTTTCCCAAGAGGAAAGAGTTATTACCCCCTTCAGCTGGCAGGGAAACCCAGCACTGAGGAACACAGGACACTTGCAGAAAAATGGGGGGGACATCATTTTAAGAAGTCATGTAGTCTCTCTGTCAAAATATTAAATACCAATTGGAGCMGCTACAGTGGGAAGGATTTAAGGAAAGCTACCTCAAAATGCCTTCAGCCAGGTAGTTTGGAGTCTCTTCTGGGAAAGTGAGAGAGCCAATTTCTATCCTTTCCTTGTGTTTGAACTAAACACAGGGACCTAAAGCAGCAGATTACAGCCTGAGGAGTTTAGAGATGAAAGTCCCACAGTCTGTTCTACTGAAGTTTTTCCTTTCTGTTTAAAACATTCAGCTATTCACAGAGTCTCTGGGATTTTTGTGAATGTAGCACTCTATTTTCTTGGGTTTTTTTTTTCCTTAAGTGTTTTCCATTTTACTAAAGAGGAATCTCTCTCTAATACAAAATCAATTTATCTTCCTTTTTTTCATCTCGGTGAATGAGYTAAAAACAAGTCTGATGCTGGTGATAGTGCTGGTTTTGTCTCTGCGGGGTTGACAGCCACCCGGCACCCACTAGATGGTGCTGCCATCCCTCTCTCAGACACATCCCGATGTTTCAGAGCTGGCTGCTTTTGTTTCCTTTCTGTCACAGACCACAACCGCATCCACGCCACGGATGTGCTGCACGCCGTGTGGTACCTGACAACGCAGCCCATCCCRGGGCTCCCCACTGTCATCAGTGACCACGGCTCAGCAAGTGATTCAGGTATTTCTAAATGCTCTGTGCCTGAAGTGTCTGTGTTTTGCTGGAAGGAAGCTAGGAGCTGAGGATTTCATGCTGAATTCTGAGCAGTCTGTAGCATGGTGTTGTACTTTAGTTGAAGGTGTTCAGTGTGTGTTTATGTGACTTTGAAGGGAATGGAATTGTTCCTCCAAAACCTCAAACTTAACATTTAACGATGCGTGAATGCAACCCTTTGTGGTCACCTTTAATGACGGATCTTTGTTACCATTTGATTTTTGCAAGAGGTTTTTTTTTCCTTGGAAAACTGTATTATTAGTGCTTTTCAGTGCTGTACCAGAGGCAGCATAGACTTAAATCTTTAAATCCTTAATTGCTTTGCTGTTCTACTGTTTCTAGGTCATGCAGGTAGTGCTGTGCACTTGCCACTGTTTGGCTGTCATGAAATGTTCTTTCCTTTTCCTCACTATGTCCAAATAAAAATACTTGTTACCACCTGGCAATTGCTTTACAAGACCACTCTTCTTCTGTGTTATGATTGCTATTTCAGGGAGCTGTTCTTCTTGCATTTTTATATTAACTTCTCTATGTTCAGCTTTGGCAACTAGAGGACCTGTCTGTGTTTTGTTGGCGTTCTCGGAGAGTTGCTGGAAAAGCAGGAGTTTGTTCCATTTCTGCCTTTTTTTTGGTTTTTTTTTGTGTGTGTGTGTTGTTCAGTAGTTTTATTCCTTGAAAAATATATTAGCAAGGGATTTCAGTGGCTTYGTAGGTGAGGTGGAATGAAAGGGGTTGAGTTCTGGGGCTTTTTGATGTTTGTTATTTAAAAGACATTGTTCAGCTGCATTTAAGATCCATTCAAGGTCATTCAGATTAAATTAGCAAAGCATCTCAGTATCTGCCTCTGACAGGTGTGCTCAAGATGCTTCAAAAAGAGGATGACAAGAGGATTATCARCAAAGATCCAAAGTCCAGACATTTGTGTCAGAAAACATGCACTGTRATTCAATCAATAAATTCTAGTCCATTGCATTAAGGACTCTCATTGTCAGACTTGTCTGACAATGATGATGAAAGAAATTAGAGAAAGTGGGAAAATCAAGTTTCCCCACAAAGCTCCAGCATTGCTGTGAATCTGTGTCTTACTGCTTGTAACTTACAAAGTTGGAGAATAGGTTTTGCTGGATGGCTGGAAGGTCCCCAGGTGGGACCAGAATTTGTTCCTTCCCAATTGTTTGCCTTGATCACAGGCACAGGAAGCATTGAGGTCAGGCTGCATTTATTCTTGCTGTAAACTTGCTCCTTCTCTCCCCTTGCTGCATTGCTTCTGTCACAGTAGGCCACAGGAAAAGTGGCACTGGATGTTTTTATTGTTTCCATTTCTTTATTTCTGCTCAGATTCTGACAGTGGCATCACTCATGGCCACATGGGCTACGTGTTTTCGAAGACATACACACCYACAGATGACAGCTATGGATGCCTGGCTGGCAACATCCCTGCCCTGGAGCTGATGGCTCTTTATGTAGCTGCAGCCATGCATGATTATGATCACCCTGGAAGGACCAATGCCTTCTTGGTAGCAACGAGTGCTCCTCAGGTAAATACATCTCAGGCTGTGTTGCTGTGCAGTTTTGGAAGGGCTTGATGACAGCTTTTCCCTTGCTAGTGGTGCCTGTGGCTTCCATTAAGCACAAATCTGCCAAATATTTTGAAACAGCTTGTCAAAGTGACAGAAATAATCACTTCACTTGGGGATTACTCTGGTGAGAGTCTTCTTACACACCCTCAGTTAGCAGAGCTGTTAAGGAAGGTACTGATAAACTGTGTCAGTGAAGAAGGTGAAGCTCTGTGGAGAATCTGTAACTGTGGAAGAATGGAAGAATTATTCTACCAAGTAATGCACAGAAAGATTAAATAACATAAAAAATCCCAGTTGTGTMTTTGACTGTGCTTTGCAAGTGAATTGTGCATGATCATAACACATTTTCCATTGTTTCTATAGAATGTGAGSAGCTGCAGTCTTTTTAAGAAAGTGTTTGGAGGCAGGGAGTGGAAAATAATCTCAGTGTTACWAATGTAGAATTGAGGCTTGCCTAAGACTGCACAGAACTTGCTGCCAATCCTGAGAGTTGAATTCGGCAATTCTGAGTCACTCTTTATTGGCTTAATTAAGAGATCATCTTTCCTTACTTTACATGGCTGACCTGTGCTGAAAAATACTTCTGTGGAAGAGGAAAAAACAAAACAAAACAAAAATCTTAATGGTGGCAGGTCAAGCAGGGATGCAGAAATTCTAGAATTACTGCCCAGTTTGCAGCCAGACTTCTTCTGTCACCAAGAGCAAGACACCTGAACTTGCTCTGGTATCAGTTTGTGTCTATGAATTTATAGTAATGCTTCTCATCCTTGCAATGCATTTCTGTGATCAARAGCTTTGATACTCTGGCCAGGTAAAGAGATTGGGAGAAGACATGTGCTATCTTTAATTGTAAGAAACCAGTGGTGTAGCTCTGTGCTTGCAAAAATCAGAAATARAAGTTAGATGATTAGCCTTTATTTATTGAATCTGGTTTGAAAATAAATTAATAGAAAAAAATATTTTCTTGTTATTTTGTGAATGGAATTACTGTGAGAGTTACACATCTTATTTTGGTAAAGACTTCACCAGCTTTGGACTTTAGCACTGAGGTATCTGTGAGGCTGAGTACGTGTTTTCAGGCTGCAAACCGGAATTCCTCCTGTTCCTGTGTTTGGAGCCCATCCTACACGGACACAACTGCTCGGTGCCATTACCAGAGGCAGTAACCCATTGAGTGAGGTTAATCCTGAGCATGAGGAAGCTTAGACCTGTGTGCTGTCAGCCACTGAGCTGTGGCCTGGAGCAGAACAAGTCCCTTGCTGTGGTTTGGCCGGGTTGTTGCTCAGCTGCCCGCGTTGCTCCCGCAGGCGGTGCTGTACAACGACCGCTCCGTGCTGGAGAACCACCACGCTGCTGCTGCCTGGAACCTCTTCATGTCCAGGCCAGAGTACAACTTCCTGGTCAACCTGGACCACGTGGAGTTCAAGCACTTCCGCTTCCTCGTCATCGAGGCCATCCTGGCGACTGACCTGAAGAAACACTTCGATTTCGTGGCCAAGTTCAACGCCAAGGTGAGATCGGTTTGGGGTGCTCAGAGAAGATGGTGGGCCTTGGTAGCATCCAGCAAAAAGGGTTTCTCGTTCCTCTTAATACTCTCTTGGCTGTTGTAAAATGTTTAATAATAATCTGGCACTTCTGTAGGGTTTTAGTCATTTAAAGTTAGTGACACAGCTTGTCTTCTTATGTGTATTTACTTTTTTTCAGAAGGTGGTTTAAGGCTAAAAGCATTATGGACTATTTTTACATTCTACTTTTCCACTTTGCTTTCTTGTTCACTGGCTCTTTAGACCTATTAGCAAAGCATTCAGGGGGAGAAAGCCAAAGGTGTTATTACCAAGTTTCTATAGTGGCTATTCTAAGTGAATTTTTACTGATTTAGTCGTACTGTTGTATTATCAAAGCACAGAAATCAGAACTGTTTTGACTGCATTCTCATTTCAAATGCAGTGAAAGCATGGTCTTCCTTTCCTTTCTCTTTCCAGAGRAAGGTCTCTAAAGATCTTTCCTGCACCCTCCATTCAGTGAGCCATAAAATCACACCCCTGAGAAACCATCCTTTAGAATTGTTTACAGTTTCAACCTAACTTATTGGAAATCACCTCCTATTAAGATAAATAATAAACTCCATTCCCRTCAAAGCTGTTGGCATGTTAACTARATACCTGCCTTTGGAGCATGATATYTTATAGTAATTTATATTTATACACCTATAGGTATCAACTTCTTGAAAAATGTCATGGAAAGATTGCATTTGTTTGTTTTCCCAGTGCTTTCAAACAGGTGCATAATGTGCTAAATATTGACTTCTCATTATTCATCTCAAAGTTCCTCAGTTTTCATTCATTTTACCTTTTCCACTAAAGGAAATTAATTAAGGATGTTTTTCCTTTTCCATTAAAAGGAAGTTAATTCCAGCCTGGGGTTAGCTCACSTGCTTACCCTAGTGATAAATTTAGCCTTGTTAAATGACTAAATACATTGTACAATAGCCCAGGCCAGAATTTCCTGTTGGTACAACCTCTTGCCTGGGGATTGCCATGGTGGTTTCCTTTTTCCTGCCCTCCCAGGTGAACGATGATGTTGGGATTGACTGGACCAACGAGAACGACCGCCTGCTGGTGTGTCAGATGTGCATCAAGCTGGCTGACATCAATGGGCCTGCCAAATGCAAAGACTTGCACCTCCAGTGGACAGAAGGCATCGTCAATGAGTTCTATGAGCAGGTAAATGCATTCCACAGCTGCATGCCTGCCTGTTCTGGAGCGAGGTAGTGCTGGTGGTGAGTGAAAAACCACRGAGAATAGGGGTGGAGAGGTTGGCTAGAGTTACATGAATCCTTTTTTTTTTGCCTGAGCAGTGAATGTCCATTTGTCACTGAAGTTTCTGATGTGTCCTCAGAGACCTCTGATGATGGTGTTTCCATCAGGTTGAACACCTTGAACAGGTTGAACTGTTCAAGTCTGGCACTGTGGACAAGCACTGGCATGGTGAACAAGTTCCTTTCCTCTTTTATTTTTCCTGTTGTCAGTCACCATGCCTGTCATTTCCCTCTTCTTGAGTGCAAAACAAGTTTTCATCCTTCTTTCTGTGTTCTTCCAAGGCATCAGCTGGTTCTCATGGCTCTCCTCTGCAGTCTCACACTTTTATTGACATGTAGTTTCCAAAAGTGGGAACAACATCCTTGTTCCAGCCTCTCTGCAGGCCACATCTCCATTCACACACCCTGAACATTTATGTGCTGAGCAGGACTGTAACACTGGCTTTCAGTTCACCACAGGCCAAGCACATCTGCTCCCTGCACACTGATCCTGACCCACACTTCATTTTTAAGACAACGCTTGCAGCTTTCAGAGGTTTGCCAGTGCAATTGCAGTAATTATGCAAGGCCATGCTGGTGGCAGAAGGAAGGAGGACAGGCACACATTGATTTACAGAGACCTGGGAATGCAGCCAGGCACTGCTCCTCTCTTTCTTAGGTGTCAGGGAGCCCTTAATTGAACCTTTTCTCATTATAACCTATTTAGCCCTGCCGAGTGCAAGAGTCAGGGCTGTTCCCACACTATTCCTCTGCTTCCTGAGTGGGAACATTTGGARTGTTCTGGTCAGAATAAACTCCACATCCTGTCTTTTCCAGATGAAGCAAACAGGCTAAATCCCTGAACAAGACAACCCACAGACTTCTCAGGGAGGCTGTGCAGTAACTTGGGAGTCACAGACTAATCCCTTTTAAAGCTTTCTCAACTTCCCTTAAATTTACTGCACTTACAGTTTGGGAAAAAAAAATCCAACCAGGATTTGCTGCTGCCTTCTGGAATATGTAAACAGACAAGGAAAGGGACATAATTCAGACTTTGATCTGAAGCTGCTTCATTTCTTTCAAATCTCCCAAGAAAATGAAAGTACAATGAATCCTACATATAGTATAATTATAGCTGGTACCATTTTTGTTTTCATTTTTTCCCCTAAACACAGAGAGTGTGTCCCAAAACAACCTTTGTGTCCCAAATTCTCCTTCAGGAAATGCTTTTCTTCTTCATCACAACTGTCCCAACAAACTGCTCCCTGCAATTCTGGTGATGATCATAGCTTGTGTGTGGGTGACCAGTGCATACAGTCAGAAGCAGTTAATCAGATGTGTAATATGACTTTTATTTTTTCCAATAAAAGTTATATCAGAGGGAAGTGCCCCAATATATTAATATAATCTAAGAATTGGAGCATGGTTGTGAGGAAACAGATGTGGGAAGATATTGTGTTATCTGTTCCACAGTATGGACCTGATCCCATTCAGAAATGGGATCCAAAACAGAAAATTTCCTTTCTTGGACTTGCTTTTGGCATTAAGGAGGATAAATAAGCTAGATTCTATTTTTTTTTTCTCTTGTAAAATCTCTTTTTCTTTAATATAATATGCTACAAGAGGTGYATCAAACCATGCTCACCATGCCTTTGGGGATTAGATTCTTCTGTGACTGGAAATGTTTTCATATTCTCATTTCTAAAAAAGGAGAATTTTATGGGAAGTTTGAATTTCCCTGGAAGTTTTATCAAAAAGCAAACATACGTAAATTCAACCTATGCTGTGAAAATTATGAACTACCTTTGTTACAATGAACACCAATTCCTTTGAAGGATTTCACTCCCATTTAAATGAAAACTGCTTMTTGAAAATGTGTTGTATAAAAATATTCTAAATCCTGTGTCATAATATTGCAGGATGTTTCCTTCTCTTTACATGTCCAGCATAATTATTTCAATACAGGACAGACATATTAGAATTTTAGAAAAAACACACTGCAAGATGTTTCACATAATGAATCAGGTTTTAACAGAACAATAAAAAAGAATTTGTAAACATTTCAAGAGTCAGCATTTCTCCCAGTTCACAGCTAGGAAATCTCAGATACGTTTCTGTAAAGAGCAAGCTGTCACCTCTTCTTAATTTGCCTGCTATTTCAAGAGTGGATGGCATGTTTCAATGTTTTGTCAACACAAATGTTCTGTTTCTAATTTCAGAGTTGGTTATTAGAAAATTTACAAACAAAACACAAGGAAATCAGGTATTTGCTGTACATACTCCAAAATTTAGCTCTCATTTTTTGGTCTTCACCAAATACAGATACAGAGAGGGTGAAGACCATTCCTTTTGAAAAAAATTGCATTGCAAGGAGATAAATACAAGCAAAGTTTATACTTTTATACATAATGGAAACTGAAAATGCATCTCCAAATTTGAATCTGTATTCTTAAATACAGAATTGTATCATAGCTTTCATTTACATATCAGGCATGATTAGGGAGGTTGGATATTTTTGGTGGGGGAGATGGTACCTGGCCTTGTGATTTCTGCTCAGCTGAAAGTGAACTGATAGCACCAGAAGCTTTGCTGTGATAGGGAATTGAGGATATCAGATYTGGTTCAGCAATGAAGTTTTATTTTATTTTACATCATATGGAGAGAGAGAAAAAACTCCTCTTATGCTTCCCTCTCTCCCCCCAAAAAAATTAACAAAAGCTTCATGGGAAAGATTTACTGGTTTTGAACAAATGAATGTCAATCCATTGCTTCCACAGGGACCATTCTAATGGTCTCAGGAAACAAATATTTATGACCCAAAGCCAAGAGGGCATCTCCAGGTTACTTTGAATAAGGATGAAATTAATAAAACTAGTCTGGTGAGATAGCCTTGTCTTGTAGAAGTTGTCTTACTCCCTGTAAACAAGGTTGTTGTGAACAGTCACACAATCAGAAGGGATTTTTTTTGAAATAACGCAAAGAAAGAAACGAAATAACAATTTTAAACTTTTCACACAGTGTGAAGTTCAGGGCTAGGGGCATCCTTTTGCAGAGTCATTGGCATCCTTGTTAAACTCACATTATCAGTAGTGGGTTAGCATCAGCTCCTACAAGAAGAGAGCTGTAACCCTGACCTTTTGTCACGATGGCACTGCAGCAATGTCACGATGGACATGCCAGGGTGGCATTTAGGTGCTGTTCTTTCAGCATTTTCAATCAGCTGGGTACACTTTGCTCCTTTGTGTGACATGCTTTCATTGAGCTCAGAGAAATTGAGTGCTGTTTTTCACCTGCAGGGGGATGAAGAGGCCAGCCTGGGCCTGCCCATCAGCCCTTTCATGGACCGCTCTGCCCCTCAGCTGGCACACCTGCAGGAGTCCTTCATCACCCACATYGTGGGGCCCCTCTGCAACTCCTACGACTCGGCTGGGCTGATGCCAGGAAAATGGATAGAGGACAGTGATGAATCAGGAGACACTGATGAGCAGGAAGAGGAGGAAACGGCAGAAATGGAGACCTGTGAAAATGCTGAATCCAGTAAGTCACTGACGCTTCCGTTTCCCAACTAAACAAGTTCCATGTTGTGACCACAACACCAAGCAGAGGCTGTGAGGTGGCCAGGTTCAACATGGGCCACCTCCAGAGTGACAGTGAGTCAGTGCTGTCCTTGGTGAAGCTGTGGCCACTTACAGCTACAGCTTAAT
>CADDXX010000837.1:196141-254951 GCA_902810485.1 Alauda arvensis
TTTTTTTGTTGTTGTTGTTGTTCTGTTCATTTGTTTTCTCTGTTTTTTATGCTGTGAGCCAAATGTCTATTTAAAAGGTTGGATATTCACTTACAATATTTTATTTCACRATATATTTGTCAATGATTAGGTATCTAGATGTAAATATGGAAAAATTTTTATGGGTTCCTGTAGATAATGATACCTTTAAGAAAAAAAAAAGAAAAAAAGGGAAAAGTTGTTTTGTAAAGATAATTTTTTAAAAAATAAATACAAAAACATTTTTATAGCCATTTCCAAACCCCGCGAATAAAGTCTTGAGTAATTTGTATAGACCCTTCTGGGAAACCAGTGGTCTACAGGATCAAGGCTTTAAAATATTAATGCCCTTGGGGCTGGCAGCACCAACCAGTACCCCACAATTTAAAGATATGTTCCTACAGAAAGAGTTACATATATAAACTTCAGTATCTCTCAAAAATCCTTAGGCTATGTATGCTTTTTCTACTTTGATTCTGCAGCCCATTGCCAAGAAGAGGGTTGCTTGTGAGGGTAAGATTCCTTGTGAAAGGCAGAGTTTGTAGAGGTCCTTTCTGTAATAATTTCTGACATTACACCCATCACTTCTTGCTATTGTTACACATTCACCAAATTTCATGATCCTGTTGACACCTCCCCAAAATGTTGGAAAACATTCTCTATCAAAGCCARTCACATGTGTGTTATCACTTCAGAGCTCCTTCTTGCTTTGCATTTCTGTCAGAATGAGGTTTTGCTCAGAAGAGGATTTGGGGTTTTTACTGGTTGCATTTTCCTGGTATTTTCTTGCCCTACTCTTACCAGCAGGAATATTTAGGAAGTGTTTTCCAGTGAAATCAGGAAAGCAAAGATCCAGATCACAGTGCTRTTTTAAAGGGAAAGGACAGAGCAGAATTCATTCAAAAGAAAAGAGTTGTCTCCAAGATGTCAGCAAGTCTCCACCAATTCCAGCTTGCATTGTTTTCATTTCTCTTCAGTCACTTTGATCATTTTATTTGGACTTTTCTTGTACGGGTAATATGTCTACCTTACAGTATGAGAAGGATTTATTATGCCTCATTCTGTCCTTTAAAAATTAAACTTACAGAGATGCTTTAAAATGTCACATCTCCAAGCACTTCTTTCTCAATTTTTGGTGTACAATCACTGCAATTGTATTTTAATACTGGGTTTTATATTTCCTCTGCTGGAAGGTGAAAAAATTCTATTGCAGCATTAGTGGGTACCCAGTTGGTAAAATTATGAAGCATTCAAGAATGAGGCAAAATCCTGTAAGTAGAGTTTCATATATTCCTCTAAACTGGCATACATAGGGTTGAAGAGAACTAAGACTCACTAAGAAAGGTTTTTATCTAAAAATATGCTGAAGTGAAACCACTGTATTTTTCTAGTCCTCATTTTTGGTTGCCATTAAGTAAAATCAGTGTTGGTTCCTAATTTGTTTTTCTGCATTRCCAAGGCAGCTGTTGGAAATTGATAGGCAATGATTCTGCATTGCTTCCCAGTAATGATCATGGCAACAGCCATTGAGCTGGACCTTYATGGTGAAGAAATTGCTGACAGACTTCAAATGAGAATGATTGTTGTTTCTATCCAAACTAGAAAGAAACTCCAGTGAAGAAGCTGAAGTAGCTGCRAGTGCTCAGCTTGGTAAGAGGTGACTTTTTTTTCCCCCCACTCCAAATTGTTAGTAATCTAATTTCTGCAGGTGGCCCCTCCTTCCTCATTAATTAGGTTCTCAGTCTTTGAAGTGCATTTCTGGCAGGCAATGATCAGGAAATCTCCAGGTTGGCTTAGATATAACACAAAAGAAAATGTCAAGAATGTGACGGTTTTGTTTTTGGTTGTTTTTTTTTTTTGTGCTTTGAGGGTTCATAGATAATGAAGCAGGTAATTTAGGGGGCTTTATGATATTTTCTAGTCCAAAGGAGGCAAAACTTTTCACCTGCAGTTACAGCAGCCTTTTGGAGGCAGATCTGGAAGGTTCTCCACTTTGTGTAGTCCTTTGGTGTTGCAAGCACCAAGTGAACCACAGCCTATGAAATATTTCAGGAAGAAAAAACAAATAGAAAATTAATTGCATTCAATCAGCAAAATGCTCATGTTTTAGGTGGGATGTTTACAATGTTGATATGAATTTACCATATGTAAAGCAGTGTGTTAGATGCTAAAGAAAGCAGCCCCCATTTAAACAGTGTTTTGCAGTGGCAAACCCAAAGTACTTCAGCTTTCTGCTCTTTAAAAATGGGAAGAGAAAGACTAGATCGTTTTTTGCATTTGGTTATTTTGCTTTCCCCACTTTAATGGCACTTGGTGATGGATCCTGTTCTCTTCTAGTCTAGAAGTTTGTCCCTTGTCAGAATTTCCTAAGATCCTGATGGTCTGAATGAAGAAAGTTAAGGCTATAGAGGTTCAAATAGATTATTTTAAAAGTACCATTTGGCATCTAAGSAAATTTCACTCCCAAGTGAAATTTGGGATTTCTGTGCACTCCATGCTGGACATAAAGTCCAATTGTTTTCTTTAAAAATTCTTAATGTCTGCTTTTTTGCTWGATTTTTTTTTTCTTTCTGAAATTGTGGTCCCACCTTTCTTCAGAAATGCCCTGGAAAGTAGAATGAAGTGTGAAGAAGGCTGGGATCCTGCCAAATTGAGCATCAGCCAGTGGCAGAGCCTCTCAGGACTCTGTGTGGGCATCCAGTGCTGCTGCTCTGTGAGCTGAGCCAGGGGTGGGGCAGGAGAAAAGGAAATCATAGTCCAGCATCAAACAGRTATTTTGATAAAACAAAATTTGTTTTGCTTTTCTTCTGAAAGCAAATGTAGTCCTGCTGAAATGGAGTAAACACAGAGTTTTGGGGAGTTTAATTGCTGTTTGATGTTGCAGTATCAGTCAAAATTATGGCAGTGTTAAAGAGAAGATAAATATTCCCATTAATTAGAGCAGGGCAATCTTTTTTTTTCCCCCCCTATTTTTCAATGAATTAACAAGTAGAAGTTTCCAGGGATCTTGGAGAAAAATACATGTTAAGTGATTTTGAACASATAAAAGAGTAATAGAAATTAGCTGGCAGCTGTCTGAAGACACATTGGAAAAACGTGCAAAATTATTGATTATTGGAGTCAAACTTTGATTTGGAGCAAAATAGCACAGTCATTTTGAGAGCAAATTAGTGTGACAAACCTTTCTTTGAATTTCATCACTTTCTTTTRGCAAAATAACATTCTTGTGCAGGTAAATCAAAGCAGGGTTTAGCCCCTGCTGGTAGTGATTGAGTCCCAGTGTTGGAGGGAGCAGTGTGAGAATTATTCTCCATTTATAGCCTAATTATGATTCATTCAGAGGCCATTAGTGGGATTTTCCTGACAGGAAGGTCGCTGTTTTGATGAGAAATGCATCACACCACCTCAGTAGGATGCAGATGTCACCTGAGTGAGCTCTTGGTAGGACAGGAGCTTCTCAGGAGCCTGGGGGGCAGAACAATGCTGGTGCATTTCTGGAGAGTTCATTTTCCCAGTGACAAAAGGGGGCAAGTTAACCATTCTGCTTTGATAAAACTGAAAATGGTGAGCACTGTGCAGTCTGAAACCCTGCAGAGTCACTCGAGGTGTGAGCAGACATCCCCCTGAGTGCTTGCTCGTGTCAATCTGCTGTGAGTCCAGCTAAAATCAGCTGGATGTGGTCTGYCAAGCTGAAGGCTGTACTAAATCAAGAAGAATTTTTTGACTCAAATTAAGTTGTTTAATTCTTCTTCCTTAAGGAAAACCTTGTTTGGTGCAAGAGGAGTTAAAACAAACAAAAAAAAAGAATATTTAATTTGAGCTTTTCAGGTCGCTGGTCTGTGGTTCCTTGCTTCCAGAGCTGTGTGTGTAGTATGGCTGAGATGTGGGAATGGGGCAGCAGAGGAGAATTGTTCTGCCCTGGATGCCACAGGGGACTCTGTGCTCCRGGGAGCACCACTGAAATCTGCAGGTGTGGAAAGAGGCATATCCAAGCAGTGAATTAGCTGGGGAAACCCAAATATTCCTGTTTTCTGTGTGGAGGCAAAAGAGCAGGTAGACAGGACTTTGCCACAGCTGCAGGCCAYGTGTCCTTTTGTGGCTGAATTCTCTTGTCCTGAGGCAAAACCATAGAAATCAGATCAAATAATAGCTCATTTTCCTGTCTTCCTCTACTGCAGTGAAAGCTTAGAAACAATTGATGTGGATTAGCAACTGCTCTTTGCTTTCAAGTATTTATTTAAAGGAGTTGGGAGTTCTTGGTGGTGCTTTTTTTTTTTCCTCTCCTCTGACCCCAGTCATTTTCCCCCCAAGCTTTCCTGAAAAAAAAAAGAAATAAAATAAAAAAGCTCTGTGATCTGGCCAGAGAGAAAACAGTGAGGGGTTTGCCATGTGTGTACATAACTGCTTTAGGTAGAAAGCCTGCTCAAGTCTATTAAAGCTGACTTTCCCTTTCCAAACCTCCTGCCTGATCCTGAAACACAAACAACAACCTGTATCTGAATGCAAAATGCTGATTAGTGAGTGTTTGTAAGCCTTGGTGCAGTACTGCAGATGGTGTCCCAAAAGATCAAAGGCAACCTTCATAACTGCTGTGTGATGTTGATGATAYCTTCAATATTTCAGCCATGTCAGCGTGCTTTTGGTCATTGCTTTCCTAAGGTCTTCTTCTCTTGAATAACCAATATCAGATGTCTGCATGATGCAAAGTAATTTAAGTTCACTTCTAAAAAAGCCGTGATTCATGCTGTGGGTTCTGTTTGTTTAACAGATTAACATTTTCACTGATGGGTGGCAGTTTTTTTTTTCTTTTTTAGTGCTTTTGATAGAAGAACATCTAGGATATTTTCCAACAAAAAACCGCATTTTTTCACCTTTGCCTCCAGGTGTGGAAGAAATGCCTTCCAAAAATAATTCTTGTCCAATACAGTTTGGCCTGTCTGGGTAACAATATGCAGGTGTGTATATCATGTAGAAGATGTGGCTGAAAAAATTAAAAATCCCATTTTGGTAATCAAGAAATTAACCTAGCAAGATAACAACCCTTCCTGAATTAAAATCTTGGGTGTGCCAATATAATTGAAGTGCTCGACCCCCACCAGATTTGAAGGCCAAATTGTACAAATTTTTTAATTTTAAAATTGACAACAAGCCAAACAAAGTTCTTTTACTTTGGGAAACACTGAGAAATTTGGTCATCTTGCATCCTGTCCTGTAAGGTTTGACTCCTGGCCAAATTTTTGGGGCAAAATTATTTTAATGATCCTTATTCAGACTCAGCTATAGTAACAAGTTTCCACAAATCATTTACTACAAATTTGATCCCTCCTTGATTTYTTTTTTCACTTCAAAAAGGTGAGAAAATGGTGGGGGGGGGGGRGTATAATTTTTTACAGCTCTATTTGAAAAGGGTTTTGTGTAACCTTTATAATTGTTTTGAAGCAATATTTTAAAAAATAACTGCCAGCCAAAGTGGCAATGCAGAGAAGTGCCATCTTGTTTAGGATTTGTACACGCCAGTTTTTAACACAGTGTTCTTTTCACTAAGTACTACATACGTTAATTTATATTTATATATTGTCAATATTGTTGTAACCAAGCTTCTCCTTTCTAAACACTTCAGGAACAAGGCCTTGTATTTTTAGGTGATTTTCATAAACAGAATAATTCTTTTCCTTTCACTAGTATCTTGCACTCGATACATGTAGCAATACTTAATATATTCTCTTCACAAGTATTTGTTAAGTGATTTAGTTAATGGCTGATAAATGTTTTGTACAAAATAGATTCTGTACAGGAAAAAAAAATCTTTTAGATAAACATTATTTATTTTTACTGTTTTGTAAGTTAGACACTATAATGAAGCTCCTTTTTGCCAGAATTACTGGAAGTGCCTCTCGGTAAAATGTATTATACAGTAAATATGTATTCAAAATTATTAGAAATACTTGTCACAAAATGAACAATGTGGATGTTGCAATGTGAAGACAAATGTACAACATAAATATGATTCTGTGGTATCCTGTTGGCTGTGTTTCTTTCTCCTTTATTGAACAAAATTGCTTTTGGTGCCCAGCTTTCAGTTTAAGTGACTTGTACCCTTCTTTAGACTCTGATTCAAATCCAGTGAAAACTTGTATATATTGAATGCCCATTTTAGCTGCCAGCCCTGCTTGGTTTGTGTTAGTGACCCAAGCTTTATTGGTGTCTGATTCCCTGAGACTTTCACCTGCAGAGTTCTGCACTTTGGTTCAGATTRCTAATAAATCCCATGTTAAATACTTTGTGACTCAACCAGTCTGTGGAAAGGCTAATTAAAACCGTTCTTCTTTAATGATGATCAGTTTTTCAGCATCCATCATCAGTGGACTACTCAATCCAGTTAATKTGGACCATTCAGATTGGATGTGGTCAGTGTCACATGGCAGCATTAATGCTTCCAGAGAGAATGAAATGTGTTGCCTTAACAGGTTCCCATATTAATCACAGAAGTAATCTGTTAAAAGTGGGACCTCAGTGAGTGAAGTCAATTTTCTTGCCATTACATTGGTAAGTATGCTGTCATTTTTCAGTGTAAAATTTTACCATGTGGGCTAAAATTGAGATCTAGCTGCTGTCTTTGCTCACTGTTTATAATTTCAAAAAAGGTATCTCATAGCTGTCAAAAATTTTACCCATTTTTAAAGTTTTATCTGCTTTCATCAAAGACCTAGAGAGCTCTTCAGCTAATTGATTTGAAATTGGTTGCATAAAAATTACCTAGATCAGCCATGTGCTCAAAGCCTCTTTTCCTGTAAGTGAAAAATTGACAGATTTCAAAATCCTCAAGAGTATCAGCCACGTCTCTGGCTGTCAGTTCTCAAATGCCCCCTGTTTAATTTGTCCTCTGGCTAAAATTCTGAATGGAAAAAATGTGTGGAAATTTGCACCAGGTGGTGATTAGGAAGATACAAGTCAGGATCACTGCCGGTAGGAAAGTAAAACATGTTTATACCTATTCCATGGGAACTCCTTAAGTGTCCCAAACACTTCRTATCTCAATAGCCTGTAATTATTTGATGGAAAAATTCACAGAGAGGAACAGCAACTAGAATAGCAAAGAAAAAAACTTCTCCTTCACTACTTCTCACCACAAAGAGTAGAGAGGCTACCAAGGTAAAGAATGCACTTTGAAAATCACCCAGCTCTCCCTGGAGCTCTTCGAACAGCGAGAGGTTCCCATGGGAAGAGATGAGCACTAAAACAGGGGGCAGAAGCAGTGAAAATCTGCTAATGAGGCCACACATGAGCCTGCCTCTCCTGGGCTTCTGCTAAAACATAAAGGAGGCCACTGACGCACAGTCCCCAGCAGCTCAATTAAATGTTGCATTTTCCAGGTGTTCAAATTACTCTAAATTACCAGGGCCAATGCAGTTGCCTAAAAGCACTCGAAGTGTTTCACTACAAGCACAGTTCTCGGAGAGCTCTTGGCGCTTCGTTAAGCAACGCTTCCTTTTAATGTCTCTCCAATTATCTCACCAAAATCCTGTGGAAATCAACCTAATGCCACCACGGACTCCCCAGGKATTGTCAGTGATGGAAGAGCAAACAGCTTGGACAGGAGGGTCMCTTGCAGGTGCTACCCAGGCTGATGGGGTCTGTAGCTCTGGGGTTGCCATCTCACATCATCCAAAAGGGATTTTTTAACCACACTGGATTCCCAGAGACCTTGCATGCTGAAGTGTAAAAACCAGCTACTTTGTCGAGCAGCTTCACTGCCAAGAGGTCCTACACGAGCTTTGCATTAATTCATGGGGAAAAGGGGAAGTTTCAGGTTTAACTGAAAGTTCTGATGGCTTGTGTCACAGCCAGTGTGGGTTGCTGGTTATAATCACCAAACAGCCTGGCACAGACACAGGCATGATGCTTTGGAAGGCTGATACAGATAAAAAGCTTGCTGCAGCACCTGCTTGTCTTCAGCCAGGGAATGCACAGCAGAAGATTCCTGTTCCATCTGCACWATGGCTTCATTTAATGTGCCTTTTGTTGCTGTTGCTGATAAATCACTTCCCTCCACAATMCTTTGCACATGGTGATTGTTTATTGCTGTTCTTCCCAAAGGTATTCTACAAATTCAGCACCTTCAGTGTAATCAGCTCTTCTGCTCAGTTATTTGTACCTTCCCTTTCTWTGTTTCTAGGCAAAATCTTTGGGTTTGAACTTCAAAGAACTTATCTTCATTAAGGAAGGTGCTATGGGACTGTTTTTAAGATTAATGGCATTAATCTCTAGTAGCTGGACAAGTTCCAGTTTCACTTATTACATCTCTATACACAGAAATTCTCCCAGAAGCTCCAGTGGCTGCAAATGCTTCCTGCCCTGAAGAATGTCAGGTCACTGGATTTCTCATTCCTCCTGTTTGCTGTACTCCCTCTGAAACAGATTTCACAGGGCCCTCTGGGATCTTTGCAAAGAAAACTACATAGTAATTCTTTATTTCTTGTTAAAACCTGCCTGGCTCTGTCATTTGAGTTGAGCTGGGTGGGGAGTAGTGGGGTGGGGTGACTGGGTTTTTTGCTTGGTTTGTTTTTTACCAACCATTCAGGAAGGAAAACCTCTGAGCCATTTTACCTGATCAGTCACCTTCTGCAAGTGCTTCCAAGGTAATGTACAGCCGTGGACCACACTCCTGAACATGGTACCCAGCAGGGAGAGCACACACACAAGAGGTGGTGCTGTTCAGTGCTCAGGGTGCAGCAAAGAAAAGCCTTTAATGCCACTCCTATTTCTGAAAAGTTTTCTTTATGATGTCTCACGCAAGGGGCTGAGAATGTGAATAKCAGGAATAATTTGGTGAGTGCTCCAGAGTAGAGACTACTCAGTAGGACCTTTGCATATCCCAATAACAAGAAGTTAGGTCTAGAGGATAATTAAAATATGTAATTCTATATTCATATACTATAAATATAACATTTTTTCTATTGCTTTGCTGTCCTTTGGTAAGAAAACTTCTTTGAGGATAGATGTGGAAGTCCTTAGTTGGACAAGAAAGTCCACAGGGCTGAAATTCCCCCAGCAATCCCCAAAAGCCAAAGTGTGTTATTTGTCTCTGGTTCAGTGCTGTGGAATGGCTACCCAAGGTTTGTCCTGGCAGTGGGTTTCCTACTAATYTGTACTTTTCCCAAGCCTGTTCCTAGGAATGGCAACAAATAGAAGAGGAAAATTAATGTTGAGAAATTAATAATCCATAGCAGCAGAGTAGCTTGACTAAAGCAATTAAAATTGTATAGGCTGTGAAACTTGGATGCCTTATTGGTTAACTGCAAATGCCTTCCCTCTTTCTGCCTGCCATTGACTGCAAGCTGTGTGATTTGTAAGTGTGTACATTTACAGGAATTACTACCATGACTGGCTCTCCTCTAACTCAGTCCAGGTACAGAGTGGCTCAGGGTTGGAGCATTTACATGTTAGCAAAAACATGTGGAAAATATTAAAGGAGCATTTGGCCAAGTCTCAGTGAGAGTAGYTGAAGACTCATTCCACCAAGAGTTTATAAGTAACTTACTTTGCAGCACAATATTAGGAGTTGCAAATGTATTCTCTGTTGGACTGTAGGAATCACTTAAATTCAGATTTTAAGGTGATGTGGCATATCCTGATCCTATTTCTACTTTTTGGTTTGCTTTTTTAAACAGTATTTTCCTTCCAGCAGTTGAAAATGCATTCTGCTGGGATATATTTTTTTAGAAAGGAAAACAGTTCATGCTTCTGAAGACTGGCCCACTGTGCCCTGCTGTGCTGTCAGTGTAATGGTGGGCCCATGTATGAAGGTAATGCTTGTCACAGCTATTCACTCTGGCTAGACAAGGCTTTGGAAGAGTAATTAATTCATTTAACCTGTGCTTTAGAAATGAAGGTGGTCTGGCTTCTAATTTCCTGTAACTAATACAAAAGYAGGAATGTAAAGAAAACAGAACAAGCTTCAGTCTGGTTCTTTGTCCTGCAGCTGCTTTAAAGGCTTTGTTTCAATTACACAATAATTGTATATAAGTAGGCAGTTTCTTTTAGGACCGTAGGAAAGCAAAACCTTTCTTGTCTGGTTGATTGTCCAGCAAGCTTCCAGTGGGTTTTGTGTCCCTGTGCTGTGGGAGGCACTGAAAAGTGACAAGCAAGAGGTGTCATGTCCAGTATTATAATTGGTAGTGATTTGTTTCTCATGTCTCAGTCCTTGCTGGTGAATTGGGGTAGGTGATGTACTGCACTGCCTTTCCATGGCCTAGAAGACTAAGGAATTCCTRTCTAGATGAGACTTTCTTTTCCATCAGATTAACTCACTGAATTTTAGAGAGGATCCAGTATTCATGTACTCTGAGCATCTTGAAAAACGTTGTAGAGGACATAAGTGCAGTCATTGCTGAGGAACTGCTGTAATTAGTTCACACAGGAATGGTGACACTCTTCTGGAGGTGTAAGAAAACCTTCTGTAATGGAAAATACCTCCCCCAAGCAGTTTTGGGGAAGTTCCAGTTAAGATATCAACACCTATAAAAAAGTCAGAGAAGGCTCTGTGACAAAATTTCAGTAAAAGACCAGCTGTGCTAAAAACTGATACTGAGATTTTACAACGAACCAAAAATCCAGGGAAGATGAGAGGATTGCACTGAATCTTGTGGGCCTTGTTCTTCAAAGCACTGCTGCTTTCTAAAGGACATAAAACCAGTCTGTAGGTTTTTCTGTAAGTGTGGAGGACAAGTCTCTGGTGCTCATCAATACAATTTGTAGCACAATGGGGTTTTGGAAGATTAAGGGATTTTGATAACAAATTGACAAATCTGATAATGAAACTTCACTTATTTTAAAGGACAGTGAGGTAAAGGTTGCCAGAGGCAGAATAACTGGAACCTGTGAGAAATCTTTGAAAGCAACAAGGTCAGCAATGAAGATTAAAGGTCATGCAAAACTAGTACAGATCCTGTACTGTGCAAACTCAGTTTTCCTAATAATTGAAGGGAATGGYCTGGAAGCTGTTCTCTTAAAGAGGCTGAAAGAGCTCACCATCACTAAGTCCCCTAATCAGTAATTACTCTGGACTATTAGGCACCCTGATGTCTCCTAGAAAAGGGGAAAATAGATCTCCAAGTTTCCAAACCAAAGGAGGATACAAGACACTTTAAAGTACAGAATGTGAATGACGTGTAGTGTAATAAAATTCCAGCTGCATTAAGAGCCCAAAATGGAGAAATAGCAAAGCAAAGGATAATAATTTGTATTAAATCTAGGAAGGCAGAAGCCCACTCAGTGTTTGGCTGTGTGAGTGAGGTTTTAGCTGCCATGGGAACCTGCTGTACTGCAGAGGGTGGGAGGGAAYAAGAAGGGAAAAGGAAGAAGAATTTTTAACTTTAATACCTTTTCTGTTKATATAATCAAAGCCTACAGGGTGGAAGAAAAAGATATTTATAGCCTCTCTCAGCTCAACAAACTACAGGGGGGACTAGTCACCTTCTTCACCTTTACCCAAACCTGCAGATAAATGTTTCAGCAKCTGTGACCTTGTGACAGGAGAAACTCAGGGTGGGAACGAAGTCTTCAAAATTTTCCTTTCCTTTCCTTGTGGCAAAGAATTTGACCGACTCTCCCATGCAATTCTGTTCTCCCCCTTAATGGATCTTTTCACTCTGTTTTTTGTGGGTTTTTTCATGTTGATAGGGACATTGCCCTGTGGATTTTTGGGGAGCAGGGCATACTGGCATGACAGGAAGCACCAGGGACTGGATAAGAAGCCTGTGAATCACCTGTTCACCCTCCAGCCTGTCTTCTCTCATGCACTCCCCATTTTCTTTCTTTTTCTTTCTTTTTTTTTTTTCCCCCAAGTAAGCAATTAATAAGCTCAGAGTTTTGGTTTTTTCTCCCTCTCCACAAAGCTTTGTCACGTGCCTCACCAAACTTACAGCAACTTGCAAAGGAAAATTCCCCCTGGGAGCTGTTTAAATGCTCTYCATGATTCCCATCTGGGGCACCCAGCATCTTTGCCTTGCTGGTGTGCCCAGCGTCCTGGAATTGATAGGAGGGGACAGAGGAAGAAAAACCTCAGGAGGTGGGGGAGGAGGATGGGGGGCAGACAAATAACAAATGCTCAGGCAAAACAAGAGACAAAACAAGTTCCCCCCACCCTCGTTCTTTTTCTTTCTCTACGTCCAGTGTAAGATGTACATCTGCAGACAGGGTCATTTCTAAGAGGAGGTTTTTCCCCTCCAATTTTTCYCCTTTCTAAGCTGGGACCAGTGCCTGTGCATGCAAGTGTGGGAATGCATAAGCAGTAGAGGAAGCTTACCTATGAAAACCAGTARGCGCCGTCTCTGGGGATTCCTGCTGCCAGGTAAGACTTGGCTTTGCTTCTTCTCTTTGTTGTTTTGCTTTTCTTAGAGGGTGTCTTTTAGCTGGGTCCATGGGTGAACAGTGTTCTGTGTCCACCCAGTGCAGGCAGAGCAGCTGCTGTGCCTGTGGGCTGACACGCAGCAGAGGCATGGCTAAGGAGGCTTACTGCACACTGCAGGAGTTTCCAGAGGGGGGAAGGATGTTTTCTCATTGCCTGCAGTTTGGATGAGTGAAGGGGCTCTTCAGGAACTGCCTGGAGGTGTCTCAGCCTGCTGAATGCGTGCTCCAGGTGTGTGCCTGGACCTGACCATGAGGCACAGGTCCCCATGTCATCCCTCAGGACAGTGAGTGCCACTGCCAGCCAAGCTGTGTCACAGGTGAGCTGCCGGGCGTGCTTTTGRTGGGAGGGAAAGCTGAGCCACCAGAGAGGGCTCCCGCAGCCCAGGCAGCTTCCAGGGATGGAAGGAGGGGTCTGAGCCCAGGAGACAGTCAGGGACAAGGTGTGAGCATGGCCAGCAGCTGTCCTTCAGGCAGAGTCACCCACCTGGGCTCCCTCAGCTGTTACAGGTGTGAGGAAGCACATCTGGAGTGCTGCAGTGGATGGGTGGTCATAAACTCTTCAGAAGGGACRGGCACAGAGGGAGAGGCAGCGGGGCAGTCCTGTACATTAGGGAGTGTTTTGATCTCTAGAGCTTGATGGCAGTGCCAAGAGGGACAGCTGTTTATGGGCAGGAGTCGGTGGAAAGGCCAGCAAGGCAGATGTCGTGGTGGGAGTCTGCTGGAAATACAGCACAGCAGAGAGGAAGTGAGGTYTAGGAGGTTCCTGCTGTGTGTGGGAGAAAACTGCCTGACAGAGCTGGTGACAGGGCTAATGAGGGCAGGTGTCCCACTGGACCTGCTTGTGAACTGAGGATTGGCAAGGGATGTGGCATTTTCAGGCTGTCTAGGGCACAGTGATCACCAGATGAAAGAGATTTAATCCTTGGAGAAGTAAGGAGGGGAGCTCAGCAAACTGCCACTTTGGACTTCTGGAGGGGGAAGACTTTGGCCTGTGTAGGAAACTGGTTGACAGAGTTCCTTGGGAGSCAGCTCTGAGGGGCAAAGGGGTCAAGGAAGGCTGGACACCCTTCAAAAAGAAATCTTCATGGTGCAGGAGCAGGCCAGTGGGATTGTGGCCTGTRTCAGCARTAGTGTGGCCAGCAGGACCAAGGCAGTGACCACCCCCTTGTGCTGAGCACWGGTGAAGCCACACCTCRAATCCTGTGTTCAGCTCTGGGCCCCTCACTGCAAGGACATKGAGGTGTTGGAGTGTGTSCAGAGAAGGGCAGCTGGGGAAGGGTCTGGAGCACAAGTCCTGTGAGGAGCAGCTGAGGGAGCTGGGGGTGTTTACCATGGAGAAAAAGGGGCTCAGGGGGGACCTKAAGGCTCTCTGCAACTCCCTGAAAGGAGGYTGTAGTGAGTGGGGTCAGGCCCTTCTCCTGAGTAACGAGCAATAGGGCAAGAGAGAACAGGCTGGTTTAGATTGCATACCAGGAAAGTCTTTGCTGGAAGRGTTGTCAAGCACTRGAACTGCTRATGAAGTGATTGAGTCACCATCCTTGGAGGTATTTAAAAGATGGGTGGATGTGTCAGCCAGTTCAGTGGTGGACCTCTCAGTGCTGGGTCTACAGATGGACCTGATGATCTTAAGGATCTTTTCCAACCTAAACAATTCTGTGATTCTATGATTGCCTTCTTCTGACATTCCTGCCATGTTTGGAAAGGAGATGCTCAGACATTCTATCCTCATTTTCTGTGTCACTAGAGAAATATGGTATCCCAGAKATGGTAACAACCTGAGGCCATCACTATGCCCAATTCAGTATGAGACCATCCTTACCAGCCAGGTATTTCCTTGGATAAAGCCAGAGATGTCCCTCAGCTCCCACTGGAATTAACACTCCATTSTATATGTTATACTCCCAGTATAACMCTGACAGTGCYAAAAGTATTTGAGTGGCAAATTTGTGMTTCCAGTGAAACAGCCCTGTGTGCTCTGATTGCACTAAAGAGGGAGGATCAAAACTAGCAGTGCAGTTGGCTGTGGTTCCACTGGGTACATTTCTCTGTGCTCTGTCTTAAAAGTTTCCATCAGAGCCATTGTCAAGGCAACCAGACTGATACCCTGAGATCCATGGCTGCAGGTGGCTCTGAAAACAAACCAACCTCCTTAAAGCCATGCCACAAGAGCAGCTGGGGATGTATTAAAWCCTGTAGAGCCTGCATGGATATCAGGCCTGCCTTGCACTCTTCAATTTGACAGTCAGGCAATAAATGTTAACAGTTTTTATGCTGTAATAATTTGAGCATAAGTTTTGTTTAAGCTCTGCCGTCCACTTGAGATCTGTTTCAACTCAGTGGAACACAAACTTGCATGCTGCTGTCAATCAGTTTATCATATTCCACCCCTACACCAGCACAGCAATTTATTTTAGTGTTCTGACCAATCCTGCATTTGTGGTGCAGTGGAGGAGATGCTCTAAACCTCTGCCACACCTTCCCTGGCTGGAAGTTGCTTTGCTCAGAGATAAGGACAATTCACTTAGCTTTGGTGCATGTGTTTCCCTTTTCCAGGTTTTGGGGTTTTTATCATTTCAAAATTGCTGTAGACACACGGAGCATTTTGAACCTTAGGGTAGGGGCTATTTGATGTGCTTGCGTGGAATTGTGATTGTCATAAAAGAATTTATCCTCATGCAAGTGCTGTGAGACACATGCTGTCTTTCCCCCATTGCACAGGTTCAAAGGTGGGGGAGAGAGACTGTGTGACTTTTCCCAAGACATCAAGAAAATCAGAAGCAGAACAGGAATAGGTGAAATAAGTGTTCAGCAAGCACTAAAACATTTATATTTTTTTGTTGCAAAAAAATCTCTATACTCCTTAGTGTTGATGAGGAAATACATTAGAGTTCCTGTCAGGACAGTGTGAAATGCAAATRTTTATCTCATATGTGGTCACAGCTCTTATTTTAAATGATGGAGAGATCTCAGGGAAARTTTTGGGGCCACAAGCAAAGAACTTTTGTCTTCTTCATATAWGAACAGAGCCTATGAGCAAATCTTAGCATCTAAAGATATACTTCTGTTATTCTGTTATTTCACTTGTATTTCTGGTAAAACAAGTGCCTGTTTGGGAAGCCATGAAAACACATATATCCAAATATATGGTATATACATATATGTAAAAAATACATATTTTTAATTTATGTAAGATCAGACAAACATGAAAGAACAGGAACTTTTCCAATTCATATTTTCAGGCAGCAGTTCTGTGAAACATAGGACTGCCTAAAAGTGAACACAGAAGCTGATTTCATAAATATTTTCAGATCTGATTTAGAGATTGAAATTAAAAACAAAGTACTGCAGTATGTAACTAGAGATTTGAGAATTACTGGTGTCTTTTGTTTTCAAAGTGCAGTATTTAGGTTTTCTTTGCTTCTTTGTATTTACCTGCAAAGAAGCAAATTCACATTTTTCCTGAAACAATTGACCACTGAGCCCTGAGACTCTATGTAAAATGGTAAAGGGAACTAAACCTCTTTATTCTTGTGTAACTCATTAGCTGACATCAGACGATTAGAGCTAATGTTTCCATCTAAAACAATTCAAGTGCCTCATTAATGGGGATAGATTTCCTTTGATCTAATTCCTTAATGTTCCAGATMTATGGGAAATTCAGAGATCAGTGCTGAGAAATCTCTGCAGACCTGGTCACATCCAGAAACGTGAATTTACATGCAGACTTCAGAAATGTTGTTCAAAATGATAATGAGCCCTGTTCAGCCTGCTGGCAATGCTTGGCCAAATGTTTAATGAAATCACATTGATGATAGCTGGAGAATGAAGATGATGGCTGTTTGCTGAGTATGATTTAATCTCCATTGTTATAGGCAAGTGGATTGCAAATTTCCATAATTAAACATCCAGCGCACTGGTCAGATTCTGTTGTCAAGYTTGGTAATTGCTGTTGTTGGGAAAACAGTCCAGCGGGGTGTTGCTGTCACATGATGAGCTTTTGAGGCTGAGCTAATAGGATGCCCTTTTAAAGTGTTCTCCATGTTTTCTGCTTTAGAGGCAGAGGATACCACCATGGAGATTTCATCAAAAGAGCACACTCACTTTTTCTCAAACAACACAATCCTGCCCGCGGACCGATCTTCGTTCAGATCCGAGTCGTCCGCGTCCAAGGAAAAACAGGCGTGTTGTGGAGGTCTGAAGGTAGAGTGAGAGTTTTTGAGTTCTTATTCTATCATGCTGAGTCAGTATGAAATTATTAGAGATAGTTCTAATTGTTAGAGATATTTCTAAGAAAATCTTCTTCAGATCTGTTTTTGCCTAAAGTTCGGCAGTCGTTAAATATAATTTCTTTGCATGTTGTGAGATCTTCAAGACCCATCCTGAAAAGTSCCTCTGTCTTCCTTATTGCTCCACCTGAAGTTGAGAACAGACAGATACCACAGACAGCTTGTTCAGATTGGTTTTTTAAGGTAGTGGCCATGGTAGTCCCCAGGGCTCCCCAAAGCAATGTTGTATTACAGTCCGTGTGCTTCGAGTGCTTTATTATTAAAGCATTATTGTAATATTCCTCATTCAATGTTCCTGTTCGGGGCACAGCAGGCAGCACAAAGCTCTGCCCACTGCCTCTACCTGATTTCCAAAATGCTGGTACTCTCTTGGGTGAGGTCTCAAAATCGTCAGACAGCAGTGAGATGATTTGAGTTACATGGAAAATGAGTCTTGCCCCGTTCTTTTCATCGCGCACAATCTTTATTTCTGTTGTTTTTTTCCACACATCTACTTTCAGATATTAATCCAGGCTCCCAGTACAGCCAATGGCATGAGCAAGAGTTGCCCTGAGGTCTATAAATTTTGAATGGTTTTGTTTTGAAATAGAAGACAAGTTGTATTAAATAAGTTTTGTACCATAATATAATTTTATCGTTGCTTCTCCATTTGCTATTATGATAATCCAGTCCCCTCAATGAATARAATTTCAGTCACAGATCACCCAGTCAGGAATCAGCTTTCTTACCTGAAATCAGCAATGGTTGAGAGTCAATTCAGTTTTTATCAATATTGCTCATGAAAGATGAACAAATCAGCAATCTAGCATTKAATGAGAAGTAGGAGAAATACTGGTTTGGCTATTTGGGAAAAGAAGAGGCAGGAATGCAGAACTTGTTTAAAAATAATTCATATATCTTCTGTACTGCCTGATTTTAATCACTGTCAATTTTCTTTTTTTCACAGATATTTCTTGGTGCATTGTCTTTTGTKTATTTTGCTAAAGCACTGTCGGGAAGTTATCTAAAAAGTACCATCACACAAATAGAAAGAAGATTTGACATCCCTTCCTCTTTGGTTGGTGTTATTGATGGAAGTTTTGAAATTGGTATGTGCTTTAGCAACCCGCTTTTATTTTCAGAAAAAAAACCAAAAGTGATTCAATTTGTTGTGAAGAATGATTGCATTGATCTCCCTGAACCCCAAAACTGAGCAAGATTCACCTAGTAAAAATAAGTGGGACTATCAGTATGATTATGTTCAACAGGATAAGGTTGCTAATACAGCAAGTCAGCATRGACATTAAAAAAAATTGTAATTTGATAAGCTAAGCATGTGGCTAATTCACACTTATAAACATTTTGAGTATTGAATGAGAATTTGCCAGCACAGATTTCTGCAGGCAGAAATCCACCTCCCCCACAAGTGTTTGCCCTTTGTGATTTATTAAGCAGGAGGACAAAACTTTAACTGTAATGCACATTTCTTGTCCCCTCCCTCTCCTGCCCTCTCACAYTAAGGTTTCCAGCATGTCTCTTACAATTCCAGATTACTGAATTTATCTCATGGGTGTTCAGTGKACTGTGGTACTCATAGGAATGAAATCTTAGTGTATAAAACTCTTGTTTGATTCCTCCTTTCTCTGCTTTTCTGGTTATTTGCTCTTTCAGCTGGCACAGTCTCCCTCCTCTTTTCCAGCTGTTTATCCAAAGGTTTATGGGTTTCCCATCACAGAAGGCACTGGGCTCCTGCAGAATGCCTGGAAAGAAGGAGAAAGACCAACCCCATCAGCCCTCTCTCCCTGAAATCAGTGCCCATACTGCATCCTAGGAATTGTTCTTTTAGGGCACCTCTTATCAACAAGCAGTAAAACTCAGTTTTCCTTTTGTACTCCCAAAGGGAACCTCCTAATCATAATTCTAGTGAGCTACTTTGGAGCAAAGCTTCACAGGCCAAGGATAATTGGAGCAGGCTGCTTAATTATGTCAGCTGGAACATTCCTGATCGCAGTGCCCCAGTTCTTCATGGGACGGTGAGTGCAGAGTGAGCMCTGCTTTCCAGCTGGGCTGTGCACCCTGAGTGGCTGCTCACTAAAACATTTAGGCATTGATTATGAGGACAGAAGCAGGCATATGGGGATGTGGTTGCTTAATTTAGTTTAATTTTTTTTTTTGTGGAAAGATTTATTACTGTAGAGCAAATAATTTAACATGTATACTATTTTCTGTTGTAATCAGTTTATTTCTTTTTATTAGTCTCCAATCTTGGTTGGCCACATTTTGATGTGGTTTAGGAATTGTTGAAATGTCAGTAAAGAAGAAATAAAGAATATCAGTAAAGACTGATCATCTCAGTCCAAATTCATGGATCATAGCAGGGCAAAGTGCCTGTTAAACTGAAATGAATCATTTCATGTACAGCTGCAGTATAAATAGAGCTCTCTCTATCCCCTGTAAACTACCACTGGCAATGGATCCAGATGGATTCACATGGATGCAGATGAAATTTGCATTTAAGTGCTATAGGCCTATGTGGTAGTTAAAGATCTGATTGCTTTTTCTTATCAGGACTTATGAATAAATACAACTTTCTTTTCCAAACAGATACAGGTATGAAAGATTCCCTTCCACCATCAATTCGACTGTCAGCCTCTCTCCATGTCTGCAGGATAAAAGCCAAACTCCCCTCTCAGCCTTGGAGAAATCCCAAACAAAAATAAATGCAGGTGGGAATGATCTCTGTTAAATCTTGGGGCTGGTAGTGCTCACTGTCATTAATTTCTGTCAGGAGATCCCAGTTTCAGTTAGAAGGAAGTGAAAGAGTTCTCTGAGAAGGGATGTGGTGGCAAATTCATAAAACCAGCAGAACTGCAGTATCTTTGAGGCAGCTCATGCTAAAATCTTTTCTACCTTAAACTATTTCACAGTTTTCCCACTGTTTCTCCCTCAACAGAAGCATTTTGGAAGCCCTGAGCTTTCAGTGTCRAACTGCCACTATAACCACGTCGCTGTTGTCTCTTGTTGTGTCCACAGGGTGTGAAAAGGAAGCAGGCTCTTCCATGTGGATCTATGTTTTACTGGGAAATCTCCTGCGTGGAATAGGAGAAACCCCCATCCAGCCCCTGGGAATTGCATACATCGATGATTATGCTGTTGAGGAGAATGCTGCCTTATATATTGGTAAAATAAATATTATTTCTTTTTCCAAATGGGTTTTTCCCCAGAGGAAACGGAGTCATTCTGAATAATGGAATGAATGTTATTGAATTAACTTGCCCTGATTGTTTTGTTTGCATAATTTCCAATATTAAAGTTTATTTAACAGTCATGTACACTCAAGGGACCAAGTTCCCATTTAATTATACCAGCACAGTTCCATTATCTTAATTTGGTAAAAGAATTTGACCTTGGGTTCCTGCTGTTACCCTAATCTTCCTAATTCTTCTGGATGTGGACTGCTGAGCCTCTGTGCACATTCAGTTCTCTGGAAAGTGATAAAAACAGGCMCTCTTTTAAGCACTTAAAATAGAATTTCAGTGGGCACTCAAAACATCCCCTCCAGATTCATGCAGGATTATAAACAATTGTACTGAAATTTTAAAAGCCTGGGATCACTGTTTTCTTGTGCTCTTTGTCTGATTGCTGCACATTCACCTGAAATATTACCAAAAAGTCCCATCTCATCAGCACCTGCTCTTGACAAGTTTCCAGCCAAGCAAAAGGCAAAAAAAATCAGATCCTCTGTGTAAAAGATTCAGTCTTCCCAGATTTGCAGGTGATTTTTTTTTTTCAAATTCAAAATATTCAGAAAGTTTGGCTGAGGGTGTATTGAAACATATTAACAGTGGAAACCAAAAAAAGGTGATTTCTCAGCCTATTCAGGGCCTATTTCAACTTAAACTGATCAGTTAACTTTAAAAAAATTACATTTGCTTTCCAGTTACTTTAATCTTGTTTTCTAAAGCATTTCTAGCAATTGTAGATTGGTGCTGCTGTTGAGTTCAGACCATTCAGTTTCCTGACATATTTTCCTTCAGGCTGAATTTAACTCTTTAACTGGATAACAATAAAGAAGTGTCATCATAATGGRGAAAACTTTATTGATGACTTGTTTTGTCTTCTTGAAAATATTTCAATTTGTGCAGCTGTTATCTCTTGCTGCCCATCACATGCCATAACCTGCTGTTAGGTGCAGAAGAACCAGTGCCCTTTTGAGCTCAGGAGAGTAACAGAGCCCTGTTTTCTGTTCCAGGCTGTGTGCAGACAGTTGCCATCATAGGGCCMATATTTGGCTTTCTCCTGGGATCCCTGTGTGCCAAGCTTTACGTTGACATTGGCTTTGTAGATCTGGGTAAGTCAGAACACTCAGGCTCTAAACATCCAGTCAGGCCTCAAAAATGCCTATTTTAGGCCAAGAACTCTCTGGTTATCTTCTAGGCATGAGGGGTTAGCAGGGGTAGAGTAGGCACYTCCTGAAATGAAAAGGATGACAGCAGTGTAGTGATCCATGCAGAACAGGCTGGCAAGAGGGATGGGTGCAGAGGAAGAAGGAGGTCTGACTCTTCCTCAGCCCCAGCAGATCTGCAGCAGGTGCCTCCAGGAGATGCTCTGGGTAAGCAGGCTCTGAGGAGATAATGGKAGCCAGGAGGAAACAGGAGTGAGGCTCAGGATCCTGTGTGTGCTTTTTTAATATCCTGTTGTTGCCTGGMAAAGTGGTTTGGCAGGGGGTACCAATTCTCTTGATCGTCCTACTTCTGAGGAAACAGGAAAAAAAAAAAAAAACCAACAAAAATACAGGAGGAAAACAGGGGTTTTTTCCTGGGGCTTTTGTGCAGAACAGCCTGACTGGGARCAAGTGGGTGGCCACCTGGACTGCCACACGTGCTGGTCCTTGCAGCACCTCTGGGGATGGACACAGCAGTGTCAGGGCCAGGCTGCTGCTGTGCAAGTCCTCAGCGTGTCCCCACAGCTCCCACAGTGACACAGCACAGCTGAAGCTGGTGGGAATGGAAAGTCCCTGCAAAACCACCTTCCTTATTAGCAGCAAATATTCTCTAAATGTGCTTCTTTGTTTCTCCTTTTCCCTTCTCTGCAGACAGCGTCACCATAAGCCCCAAGGACGCGCAGTGGGTGGGAGCCTGGTGGCTGGGCTACCTGATAGCTGGGGTGATCAGTGTCCTGGCTGGCATCCCCTTCTGGTTCCTGCCCAAGCACCTCCCAAAACCCCAGGGCAGGAAGGACTCCAGCACCTCCTCTGAGCACTCCAAGTTCATCATTGAGGAGAACAAGGACCAACGCGCGTCCCACTGGCAGCAAGCGAAGCTTGCAGAGATGGCAAAAGGCAAAGCACTTGAGTTTTCTTCCTGATGGTTGAGGTTTTCTCTCAAAGGTTTTTAGACTTAAACACTTTATACTTCCACAGTCCCTATTTTAATGGTGTCACAATTATATTTTTCCCCTCAGGTTTCACTCTCCAACTCAACAGTACACAGAAAAAGGTCTTTTTAATGTTCCCTGGGCTTGTTATTGCATGAGAATGTCTCTGGCTGAGATTTGCAAAATTGCAATATGGCCCAGCACATATCATGAAGCTCTGCATTATTTTTTTTTTATTTGCATATAGGGGCTGTTGCAGAAGTGGTGCTCAAAAGAAAATCAACCCTTGGTTTTTGCTAATTATTTTTTTCCTGTAACTTCATGCATCAGGAAAACATGTACAATATCTGACCAGAATATAGATGGGCACAGACCAGCTACAATTTTAGAGGAGGCTGTCTGGATTTTGACAGGAGTTGGTTTGCACAATTGCATTTCCTTGGCCATGCTTTGCCAAAAGCATTTTCCCTCAGAATTGGAATCTGTACCTCAATATGTCTGTGCTTACTGTCAGATGAGCACTCTTTGCCCCAAATTAAGCAAAGCAGTGCTGTGGCTGTTGACACAGAAACCAAATAATTCCTAGTTTATGATGGAAAGAAGGTATTTAAAACAAGATATCTCTTCTGGGAAATTGTTGCTTAGTGTTTTGCTCCATCCAGAAATGGGGGAGCTGTTAGGAGCATCATGGAACTTCACAGATTCTCTCTGAAATGTTTTGGGGGTTTTTTTGGAGGCACACATGTTACAAAGCATTACTCACAGCAGTTATCATCTCTCTGGCTTGCTTGTAATTTCTGCTGTTTTGTCTCGCAGACTTCTTGCCATCACTGAAGAACCTCTTTGGGAATCCAGTTTACATTCTGTATTTGTGTGCAAGTATCATTCAGTTCAATTCTTTAATTGGCATGGTGACGTATAAGCCAAAGTACATTGAACAACAGTATGGGCAGACATCTTCAAAAACTAACTTTGTTATAGGTAATGCTACATCTGCTTCTTGATATCTTTAAAATGGGCATTTTAGCAGTGGCATATGCATATAGGGAAAAATGCATTTTTTTAGGGTATGTTCATTTCTTCTTCTTCCTTGTCTGACTTTAAATAATAGCCCATAGAAGGTAAGTWATTTCATTTCTGCTTCAGTAGTAATTCAATCTGAGTTTATCTATGCAAGAGTTACTGTAACAGCTTACATGATTTGATAYCTTAATTCCCATTTAACTGGAAATTTGAAAAGTAGTGTATGTTCAACACAAGAAAATAACTGAGAAATAATTTTAGAATAGTTTGCATAAATTTGTCATTAGACAGATCTGCTGCCTTGATGACTTCCCATTTATTTCACCAAAATGAAGATCAGTTCAGTGAGTGCCATGGGTCACTCTCTGAAGAGATTGGTGTTAAATAAAAGTCAAGTCATATCCCAAGCTGTCCCAAGAGAGGGGAGCTGCTTCAACCTTTGGGTACAGAGACCAGCATTTTTGTAGCTGACTTCAGGAGGGTGGACTGGACTGCCCAGCTGCTGAACCTGCATGTGGGGTTCAGCTCCAGAGATCCAGGGCTTCAATAGCATTAAGCAGCAAAGAGGTTTACATSTAGCCAACACAGAGGGAACTGCCTTGTTTCAAGCAGCATTAGTTGCACAGCAACAGGGGTATATATAGGCAGCAAAGCTGTCATGATCCATTGTGCTATGTTAATTCTGTTAAAGATAGAAGCTGGAATTTCCTGGCACSAAACTCCTCAAAGCAAGGAGAAACCTTCAAGTGTAGTTTGATGGCCAAAGAAAGTCCAGAAAACAATCCCTACATTCAGTGTAGTACTTCTCATTGTATTTAAAGATTTTCTGGAGCTAAGCTTTCAGGTATGTGCAAACTGAGGGAGGATTAAGAACCATTTGATTTCTCTGAGCACAGGGACTGTGTCCAACAGAGAGTGTGTGATGGCTTGGTTAGGGAAGGATCCTGCTGAGTGGCTGTCCCAGCAACAAGGTGATTTTTCTTCCTCCTTTTCCTTTCTCTCCAAATCCACCCTTCCTAAGAAACCTGAGGGCTGACAAACTCACAGTGCTTATTTCTCTTTCACAACCTCTTTTACTCCTTTTTTTTAAAAAAACAGTTTCTATCACCATCTTTGATAGGTACCAAAATTGTCAGAGAAAAAAAAAAATTTAAAAGGCAGGTCTTGCTCAGGCTTTCATAACATTAAATAAAATTAAATTTGTCCTCTAGGAATCAGCAGGTGATTCTACTGACAAACTAATTGTGGAAAAAAACACCTAGCTTAAGAAATTGGAAGRGCATTATCTAAACTTTATCCATAATCTCTGTCAAAGAACCAGCAAAGMAGCATATCCTCAGGAGTAAGTTTTTCAAAGCTGTCCCAGCACCTTTGTAACACTCCAAGGATCAGTCTAGGTCTGGACAAAATAAAATGTCCTGATTGAAGATCTTTTATGTTTTTTTTTCTTTCATGTGCTGCAGCTGTTTTTGTGGCTGACAAGGCCAGTCCATTGAGCTGCTGTTTTCATTAATGCAGATTTTTCTGTTTGATTTCAGGTCTTATTAACATTCCTGCAGTGGCCTTTGGCATATTCTCCGGAGGACTGGTGATGAAAAAATTCAGAATCGGCGTTTTAGGGGCTGCAAAGCTTTCCCTGGGCTCMTCTTTCTTTGGTTACCTCCTGCTCCTCTCGTTGTTGGCGATGGGCTGCGAGAACGCGGGCGTGGCCGGGCTGACTGTGTCCTACCACGGGTAGGCTGGGAAGGCCCTGCTTCAGCARAAAGGGCTGCTGCAAGCCACCCTCCTTCCCCATTTCATTTCACAAAGTATATATTGTTGAAGGGAGAGTGACTGACCTGAGTATGCTTCCCAGAAATTTGATTTGTATCTGTGGGAACTGCTCCATCGCAGCGGGCGTTGTGTCATGACCCTCTCATGAGTGCAGCATTAACCACTGGGGTTTGTGTCACAAGTGCAGATTATTTTTCTGATCACTTTTTAATTATKATTGCCATGGGACCCATCCTTTGAGCTCAGTGATTCCTGGRAATGTGAGTAGCTCAGTAGGAGGGAAGAGATTCAATTAATTGTTTCTTGCCATTGTGTGCTGCTGAACAATGAATGGCATTTCATAACCTTTGAACTCAAAACTTAAGGATTCATGGATTAACCATGGTGTTAACCATGAGGTACACCTGAGGCTTACATTTTTGCCCATGCTATTACTCTACAGAGACCATTTCCTGTGAGTAACTCAATCCCTTCTTTGGCACTTGCCTAGTTATGTTAAAACTGTGTAACTAAAACCTTAGAAAATCTGAGAAAATGAATGAATGTAAATTGTTAGTTGTCCCCCTTTACAGAGTAAATACTGTGTGGTGGTGTGATAGTGTGCAAACCTTTGGATAACAGAGAAATRGGGATTTAGACTGCTGTGTGGATGAACAGACAACCTCTAATGGGCTAAAGAGAGGAGGTCTGGCCAGGTGTGCCTGAGCATCACCCAGGAGGTGATGGTGATTTCCTCCACATCAACACCTTTGCCACTTCTCTTTTTTATCCACAGAGCTAAACCAGTGGCTGATTCCGAGCCAGCCCTGTTTTCAGAGTGCAACTCGGGCTGCTCCTGCTCCAGGGATGACTGGGACCCCATCTGTGGGGAGGATGGAGTKACCTATGTCTCTGCCTGCCTCGCCGGCTGCCGGGTGTCCAGCGGCAGCGGGAAAGGCACCGTAAGGAAAACTTTCATTTCCACCTGAGTGTGAGAATGCTTTCTCTGACACAGCCAGGCCTGTCAGAATAAGTGGGTTTAAACTGAGCATGGCATCCTCTTCAGCCCTGAATCCTCAGGGTTCTTTAGCAATCTGACACCCACATTTWAAGTTTTCTCGCTTGCTGTTGCCAGCAGAAATCACAAGCAGAGAATGTTGGAGGCTTTTTTTGGTTTTTTTGAGGTGTTGGCTACCAAGACTGTTGGTTGGAAAAAAATTAATAACTAGATTCATCAACAGTAGATACTTTATTATTTTCTCCTTCATTGAATAAGCTTTTCCTTTTGTAAAACACTTTGAGCTTAAACTTTCAGCCCTCCAGAAAAGCATGATATGCAATCCCTAAACATCCACTTCTCCACCATTTATCATACACTTTTGCCTGCTCTTTTCCAGGTATATTTTAACTGCAGCTGCGTGGGACCCTTTGAATCTTCACCAAGCTCCTCAGCTGTGGTGGGGCCGTGTCAGAAAGGAAATGAGTGTCCCAAAATGTTTCTGTATTTTCTAGTGATATCAGTTATCACTTCCTACACTTTGTCAGTAGGTGGCACACCCGGATACATCCTGCTTCTAAGGTAAGAAATCATCTCTGCTAGCATTGCAAAATGTTTCCAAAGTGTTTTGACACGTGACTGGTACTCTCTCCCCTCCCCTCCTGGTGTTCCTCGTATTGGGAAATGTTTTGCAGCTGTGCAAGGTGGCATATTCCATGTAATTGCTCTCTCCCATATTTTTCTCCTTGTTTTAACGATCTTTTTATGATGAGATTTTTTTTTTTCCTATTGTGATAATCACAGATTTATTGAATGCTTGTCCCAATGCATATTTAACTGCTGGAACTATTTGTCCATCACTGTAAGCTTTTAAGCTAATTTTAGCAAGTGCAAAAGGCATTTAATASTACAAGTGCTTAATCTGGATTTTTGTCAGCTACTTGCAATTTTTGGATTCAAAGTCCTGCTCTGCTCTGTTTTGGAAACCCTTTTTTTCTCAGTTCCTTTTTCCCAATTATTTCCAGATGGGCACATTCTGCTTCTCAAACAAAACAACAGTAAATCCAGCCTAACTAATCTTTAGCGTTATAACTGTGTTTTCTTGCTCCCAAATTCTCTTTGTTTATGAATTAAATTTTCTGGACCAGGCCCTGTTTCATTGCTGGTGCCTTTATACCACATGGACAGTGCCAGTGTCAGGACAGGCTGCACACAGGCCATATGGAAAAACCTCAAAAAAGAAATGTGGCTTCAGCTGCATCACAGTCCTTGAAGCAGAATAAATWTTCACACAGAGACTTTCAGAAGTGGCTGAGGTGAGGATCCTTCTCCACTGCCCTGCACACACGCTGCCAGTGAGGAGTACACAAGCTTTCCTCACACACCTTGCAGGGATACCACTGAGTGCAGGAAAACCACACAGCATCYCTCTCTCCTCCCAAGGTCTCACTCCAAGGACAATCATACTATAATCCATTTTAGACCATTTTTACTGAAGCTGCTGCACAACTGAACTGTCCATGTGCCAAGATGAGGATGATTCACGAGTGGAGAGCTTGCAGCAAAGCCTGCAGGATTTATGCCAGGTTGTTCTCTGTGGTTGCTTCTGACTCGTTGGATAAATATGGACATAGAGCTGTGCAGGGATGCAGTTCCCCTTTCCCTCTACATGGTGTCTTCCTTCTATCCATAAGACATATAGTGGAAAATGTATAGATCTGGTAGCACACAGGCCCTCAAAGCTGTGGTAGCCATGCTCAGCCTCCTGCTTTCTTCTTGTCTCCACTGCATAAAAAATTCAGTGTTTGGGAGATGTTCATAACTGAGCATGTAAAAGCTTAAATCACACAGAGTTCCCTGCCCTTCTCAGCCCTAAAACCTTGCTCTTGGGGGGTCTTACTGCTCAATCAATTTAGTTAGAAAAGCTTAGCAAGATTTTCAATTACAATACTAAACCACTTTGTTATATGAAATCAGCAAAACAGTTTTATTGGTTCTGCTCCAGTGATTTTATTGCTGTTGAGAATCATTTTACTTTGAGAGACATTTAACTGAAACTGAGGAGTTATGTGTCTTCCTGCTGGATTGAAGGCATCCACCTTTGATGKGCACCTATAGAAAACATGTTTCAGTAAGTTCAATACTTCTTTTTTCTGCACTGCATATGACCTGTGGGCACAACTCCACTTTAAGCTCACGCTTACTTTTGTCTTTTTTGAAATCCATCACTGACCGACTTTCTCCAAAAATCTGGCTGAACTGAAMGTGTGCTTCCCTTACCAGAAGGAAAATAACTTTTCTTTGAACACAAATAGTCCCAAGGTCAAACTGCAGACTTCATCATTATGTCTTTTTTTCCARTGATCTCTTTCAAAAATTATTCAGTGTTCAGTCATCTCTGTTAAGATTCCAGCACTTCAGCAAGCTGATGTTTTCAGATGAGCAGATATCCTTGCACCTGCCRTGGAGGACAAATACAGCTAAATCCCTAAAATCCTGTAAGATTTAGTGACATTTGCTGTGATGGTTTGCACACTGAAGCCATTGAAATGTGCTTACAGCTGGTGACCAAGCCATTTGCTGAAATGTCATTTTGGTGGTGTTAGTCCAATTACCCAGGTAGCTAAAGAACTTGGGAAAGCCCTGAAGTTTTTGAGAAAAAAGCCCTGGAGTTCAGATAGCTGTTGTTCAMGTAGCAGCTATTAATAGCAGGTGAGTAGGCAGTGAAAAGGAAGTCTCAGATCTCCCTGAGAGGTCTGGCTATCACTCAGGATCACAAAGGACTCCTGTTTCCGTGCAAAGACAATGCAAAGAATAAAACAATTTTTTCTCATCTGAAAGAGAATTCTTTTTTTTTTTTGCAGGATATAAATCCTATGAATCACATATCAAATATCCAGTTATTGGTTTTATTTTCCACTTTTTGCTTTCTGTGCCCTCAGATTTGTTTAGGAGGACTCTAGGCTGAGGAGTGCTTGTGCAGCAAGTGTTCAGTAGGAGAGCAAGACTGCTCTTCCAACTTAAAATCATTTTACAGCCCTCATAGGTGGCAGTGCTTCCATAAACCACAACAGATTGTGTGATGRTAATCCATGACCAGGGCATTAGAGAATAAAGTGTTGAAAACTACGCCTGGTGGGGAACAATAGAGTTAGTTCTGAAATGCCTTTATTATTTTTTTTAAACATATTCCCAATTACATTAATTTTTTGCAGGAGAAGCCACCCTATCTCAGGCCAGACAGACTCTACTTCCAAAGTGCCATGTTCATCCATAGTGACAAATTGAACTTCAGCCCATTTCATTTTTTCTGATTTATATTGGATGGAATGACTGTGAGAAAACTTTTCTTAATTACCATATTGATACACATTTTGGTCCACATACCAAAAATGTCCTTGTTTAATCATGTGACTGATACTACTCACTTGCCAAAATCAAACATGCACCCAGATTTGTGCTGGATTTGGGATTGTAACAGCCAGTSTGGTACGTGCTGGGACCAGCAGCACATTGGAGCAGCTGGTGATTCCTGCAAGTCTGAGATGCTCCACACACACTCTGCTGATAGCAGGGCTGGGAAAGGCAGCTGTTCCCCTGCCCACCACCTCTCCCTCCCTCAAGGAGCCAGGATGATGATCCAAGGTTGGAGCAGGGCTCATCTGGAGCCAGAAGAACTGGGGGTGTGTGTGTGTGTGTGTGTGTTGGACTCACCCTGCAATCTTGGAAGGGTCCAAGTGCAAATGGTCTGCTCTTGTCAGAGAAAGGTTTGGAGGATTTACCTACCTGGAGGTGTGGTACTGAGCCTAGACAGAGTTCCTAAATACCTTGTACTGGCCTGGGACTTGATCCTGAATTTCAGGGAGTGTCTAACTAGATAAAACCATCCAATGGATGCATGATTTCACTAYCAATGTTCTTGCCCTGTGTGACTCCTAAGTGCTGATATACTCTGAAAATCAACAACCATCTTAAAATGTGATGTTGAGAACAGATGTTCAGAATTCCTAGATGCTGGTCTGGTTTTATCATCTTTTTTTATATATTTCTGCAATTTGGTCAAWGTCCATGACAGTAAGGCAGAAAAACATTTCTTTCCATTCTCTTRCTTTCTGTTTGTGTTCTAATTATATACACCTGATGCTTTATTTCTKGTTAACACCTCTTTTATTATTATTATTATTTTTAGATGCATCAAACCCCACTTGAAATCATTTGCACTTGGTATCTATACCCTGGCAATAAGAGTACTTGGTAAGTCCACTTGTACTCCTGAGTCAGTTTTCATACACTCCTCCCTAATCTTTTATCTTAAAATCAAGCTTTGATTGTTGGAAAGAGCAATGTCTATCTGCAAATAAATGTCATATGGTTAAAAAAAAAAAAGGTTGGAAAAAGGAAATTGCTTTAGACTTCATAAATCACATAATTATGTCTTAGGTATAATTAAAACATACTAGGCCAATATTTATAGAGATGAGATCCTGTAGATTATGAAGCTAACATCAAAATTACATCTTGTCCTCTTACTCAGCACTAAGGAGAATAGAACAGCTATGGCTGAGAAATTGTGATTGCTTTTCAGGCACAGTTTCTGAGGGAATTACTCTGACTACAGGTGTGCCTGGGAGCAGGGTTCACTGCAGATTTGTGGCAGAGCCACCTGAAATCAAAGGTGACAGGAGATGTCAGTGAACTGGAAATTCTAAAATCCTCTAGGTCTTCATGAAAAAAAAATAGCAAGAAGAAATTCACTTATTTATTTACTTGAGCAGATTTAGATGACCTGGATGAAATGACATCAAGACAAGCTGGTGGATTCTTTCTTACACTTTTGCAGGCCAGAATTTTCTCTCCAGGTTTAATTTCTCCTCCAGCAACCGTGGGTGGCTCCCCAGGTGACACAGAGCCCAGGATGTCCCCACCAGCACATGGAAAAAAGGCTTTTTCCTTTTTCCCCCAAGAACTGCAGTAGGTTTGCCCCTGCCACAGTAGGATCTCAAGATACYTGGAGGATTCCTGCAGGCTCCCAGCCCCATTGTCTCTGTCCCTTCTCATCCCCCCTCCCCAAAACACACAGGACACCCCTACACCCAAGCTCAACAGACTCCACTGCTCCCAAAAAAGGAGAAGTGCCTCCTATTTCTTTTCCCCAGAGATGTCCTGCAGGGTGAGGAAATCAACCCGTGGTCAGGTTTTTTGATGTTTTTTGTCGTGTTTTCCTGGCTCCCCGCAGGGAGGAAGGGGCGGTGTGTGCCTGGGCAGCACAAGGCACGTCTTGTCCAGCCAGCACACAGTGAGGAGGTGTCACTGCTGTTAGAGAACATTATTTCATGTTCTGCACCAAAGTGCTCTAGATCAGAACTGATCAGCCTGGAAAGTAAATTTCTCCCCTCTGTTTATTTGTTGAAAACACCCAGCGGGGATTCCAGCCCCAGTGTATTTTGGAGTAGCCATAGACACCACTTGCCTGAAATGGGGRAGCAAAAGATGTGGGGGAAGAGGAGCGTGCAGACTCTATGACTCCAGTGCACTCAGGTAACAGCTCTTCTCCACTCWTTCTTTAACTTGTGTTCTTTAAGTGTGTTTACACCCAGCACTGGCAGAAGAATTTCTGTTAGAAAGATTTGAAACTGAGTGAAACACTCTGACTAACAATATTAACAATGATGCTCACCTTTCACCATTCTCTTTTGATTCAATCTCTTTTTTTGGGGGGAGAGGGAAGGGTGGATCATCTTTTTTTTTAGTATCAGCTGGAATTAGTTGTCATTTAATAATTCACCAAAAAAAAGTTGTGTTGAAACCTCAATTTTATTATGCGAAAGCTTCCATCAGCTTTCAATATGTCTGCTGTGTGTGTGTGTGTGTGTGTGTAGATACGTTATTAAGCCTCATTTCTCTCCATGATGGAGCTGGATCAAAAAATGGATGGCAAAGGTGCCACAAAACATGCTTGGCTTACCTAGAGGCAATTTATGAATTTATTGCTAGAGGACAGGAATTTTCTGAACTGCATTGGTGAAAGGCTTCACCTGAAATGAAGAATGGAGTAACAGTGGTAAGAGGAAAACGGGAGAACAGGTTGTCCCTTCTCCCACCACAAGGAAAATTAACATGAGAGAAGGGTACATCTTGCAAACTTGAAGGAAAGAGCAAAATCTCAGCTGGGACTCTTTTTGCGAATAAAACATGATGATGTTATTGTTGCTGCTGCTGTTGTTGCTGTCATTGTGCCTGCAAAACCAAAATGCCATCAAATGGTCTTGATATCGCTGGTACTGTTTATGAGACTACAAAAAAATAGAGTAACTGCCTAAAATTTTAAGTGCTATTCTTACTGAAGCACATTGGGGTGGAGATCAGTCAATGCCTGAGATGCTTTTTTGGCCACAGACCACTCTGTRCCTGACCTGGGTGAGCTGACAAACTCCCCTCTCCAGGGTCACCACCTTGACTGAAGCGTCCTTACCCAGCCTTACCTGATGAAAATACGAATGTGTCCTTGATGCCTTGCAGTTGTGTGTTGCCTTTGACGTGGGCTCTGATCAATCATTTCTCTCTCAGGTATGTGTACCTGGGGCTGACTTTGGTCTTGGGCACGGTGTCCATTTTCTTCAGTGTTGCTGTCCTTTGGGTTCTCCGAAAAAGGTCTTCTCCACGAGATGAGACCCTCCCAGCCAACGGGGAGAGAGGCACCCGTGGGACAAAGAGCAGAAAAGAGCATTTTGTCAATAGTGACCAGTTAATCCAGTCAACTTACTGGCCAGAAAAGGAGACCAGGCTTTAGGAAGACTGAGATCTCCACCGTGGTTTTACCCAGTGAGTGGTGTTCCAGGCAAAAAAAAAAAAATCCATCATCAGTGAAGCAGTATCTTAGTAGCCACCCTGAAAATGTTCACCTCCTTGCAATTTTCACTGTAAACCCCAAGGACCACCAATCTTTAGCCCGTGAACAGCTCTAAAAGCACTGCTCACCAAGCAGAGYGAGGGGATTCCCTGTGGTTGGGGAGGTGCAGCTTTGCCCTCACCCAGACACCCTTTGTGCGGCTGCCCCTCAGCTCCCTCCCTCCTCACCAAGCTGCAAGAGCTGCTGCTGCCCCTCAGTTCCCTCCTGGGTGTGAGGGGTGGTGGGGAGGCTGCCAGGCAGCTCCCTCTGCCATGGGACCAGCCAAAAGGAGCAAAAGGGGCACCAAACATGACTTGGCCAACTGGAAGAGGTGGAGGGATCTCCGGCACAGAGCCCGTCCTCGCGAGCAGCGAGGCATGGGGGGCAGGAGGAAGGAGGTTTGCTGGAAGGACAAATCAGCCMCAGGCTCTGGGCACCTCATGAATTCAATCCATGGCACTCAGGACAYGGAGTGTTGTGGTCAGGAATCCATTCTCCAGTAGCTTTGTTACAGCACAGCAAATCAGCGGTAGAAGTTGTCGTTACAGGCAAAGAGAGACCACGAGAGTGCCCATCCAAAGGAAACTGGAATGAAAATAGAGCTTTTTTTTTAGGTTTCCAGCAGTTTCTTGCTACTTGCTAGTACTCAGTGTACTAAATAATTCCATGCACTTTATGATGTAATGACGCGAGATACGTATGATTTATATTTTAAAAAGCTATGAGCAGACAGCTTGRGAAAAATAAAATTAATTAAAAGACCAGCTGACTTGGGGCTTTTCCTTTTAATTTATTGTATTTTCTAGCTGAAACTGAGACGTTTTTGGGATTCATTGGTGTTTAATATTAATTGTATTTGGGGTGGGGAGTGCAAAAGTGCTTGATATGAAAAAAATCTCAAGAAAGCTTGCCCTGGAAAAGATAATGGCAGCACCAGAGGGATTTCCTTTGAAGCAACTAGAATTTATGAGCTCATGATGAAAGGTAGGCTTCATCCTCCACCACAATATTGACAAARCAAAGCCATATCCCATCATTTGTGTCCCAGCAGTGACTGTGGGTACCCTGCTGCCTCTCCTGTGGGGTGCTTGAGGAGGGGCACATCTAAGGGTGGGATTCACTGGGCTTTCTCAGTGACCAATTTGTCCTGTGCCATTAGGGACCTGCCTAATCCACCCAATAGCAACACCAAGAAGGATGGTGCTTAAGCACCAAATAYCTGCAGAAGGTAAGGCCTTGATCCCCTTTCCCTGGGGAAAATGCCAGAGGAAGAACCAGTTTTACTCAAATTTGCCACATGGGTGAGTGTTTAGACAATGGCCTGGAATGTGGATGACAGAATGTGCAGCTTAATTCTGCATAACATGAAAAGAGAAGTTACTAAAATTTACTTTCAGAAGGTAAGAAGTGCATGGACTTGCAAGCAGCTGGGTTACAGGGGTATTCAAAAAGCATTTGCACATAGATAGACATTATCAATAATCATTATTAATCTATCCCAAAGGCTGCTGCCTGGAGGGATCATAGACCTGACCCAGTCTGGCTGTCTTTTTTTGTGCCCTGCAGCATCACTAAGCAGGTGGTGCATGTGGCAGTTCTTCATCCAGCGCTAATCAACCTCTAGAAGACAAAAAATCCATAATTGCTGTTAAAAATGATGAGGGCAATTTAAATGTGGGGCAGGCCATTCAAATTTAAATGGTGATTTRAAGTGCTCATTAAAAGCACCTTACTTAAGCAACATGTGGCCAATATCAGCAGGTTGGTTAACCAACAGCTCATCCCAGGAATTAACACAGTTCATTGAATTTTGAAGAGAGTAAATAAGGAAAGGATTTAGTGGGGAGCACGTGGAGCACATTCTCACAGCTGGATGSTGACCAGGCCAGGAAGCTCTCTCTCATGGCTGTTGAGCAGGGTAAGTTTGAAAGGTTTGTTGTCCACAACCAGAACCCTCTTGTTGGTCCTGTGATGTTGGCACTTGTAAAATAAGGTGTGGAAAAACATAAGCTTGTTTCAGTAAAAACCAACCTGTGATAGCATTATACAGTCAGCAAAAATCTGCTTATTTAACTGTGCAGACAGACTGTTTTCCAGTGTCTGGAAATCAAGCAGGATAAAACTATAATAGAAATAAAATAATTTTTTCCCCTTCTAGAACAACAGTCTTTGGGATTTTTCTGTCAGGAAAAAAAACAAGAGTCACCCCTTCTTGTAAAGGATCTGCTCTGGTGTAACAAGACAGATGAACAGCTCATTGAGGTGGTTTTGTATACAATGCCAGGGATTCAATCAATGTGAGCCATATTAACTTTTTCAGTCCTGCTCCCTCTGTTGATATCCCAGACCGTGTGAAGGTGGTGGTGGGGATTGCCCTGGGATTTCACCTGAACTCAGCATGGTGTTTGTGTCTGCTGYTGTGTGCTGCAGCACACATTTGGATTGGCTGCTGAAAAGGGCTAAGCACTCTCAGCTGCCCCTGATTTACACCTCAGGGCTGTGCCTGTGATAACAACCCCAGTCCAAGCTGCTGATTAACACTGAATGCAGAGAGAAGCTGAACAACCAGCATTAATATCTACCCTTTGTATTTTAATTAGGAAAAAAAATCATTAAAACAGCACATCATGGTCTACTTCTCCCCAGCTAGATGCATGATGCAAATCAATGACAAGATTATGAAAGTTTTTTTGAAAGACAAATGCTCTACTGAGCAGTGGAAGGATAAATTCCCAGGCACTGGCTAAGGTGGAGGCAACAGATCTCAGCATGCTCTTCTCTCCTGTTAGCTCTACAGCACCAAACAGGACCCRGACACTCCGGGACAGCAGCGCCAAAGAACCCTTTCATTTTGTGCAAAAGGCTATTTTCACCCTCTCAGGATTCCTGCAKTACCTTAACTACACGAGTATTTGCTTACACTTGCTGTACGCTACCCCTTCTATTTATTTTGTTAACAAGGAGTTAAATTTTAAAATACATTGATTTTTCTGTATCTAGGGATTAGTGTCCCGAGAATAAGAAGGGCTCTGATCAAAGCTGCCGACTGCAGTTGGGCTCTGCCTGGCCAGCAGCTCCTCGCTTCTGCTGCCTGTCCCTGGAAATTGTGCCTTGGCAGCCTCTGCTTCTGGTGRGATCTGCTGCCACCCTCTGCCTGGAGGAGTCTGCAACCAGCTCCTGTGCTAAAGGTGAATTACTGTGGCTTTTGTGAGGGCTGCTTTTAACCTCAGCAGGAATCAGAAATTAKTGATATCTCAGTGTTCTTATTAACGGGATTTTTACTATCATAATATTTATTTTTTCATGCAAGTGTGAGTAGTATGGAGGGAGGTTTTGGATGGAAAAAGAGATATTTTTTTATCTTTTTAAGGTGTGAGACCACAGTCTTAGATTTGACTTCAGCAGTTTCCCATCCTGGTAGTTTTAATCAAGAGTTCTTGGTTCAAGGAGTCAGCTTTGGTTGTGAATGCTGCCACAGACAGTTTGGACAGCAGCAGTCTGATGAGAGAAAAATTCTTCTCAGCCATATTGAAAGCAAAGCACAAAAGATATTTATACCATATAGATTAATGGTATATACAGGACTGGGGAAAAAGGAGAAACTGATTTGTATTYGCTTGTCAGAATGATGAAAACAAATTAATTCTGTTTCCCTTATATGAAAAAGAAAGTAGCACCTTTTTCTACAGGTTCTGCTACTCTGAAGTAACAGAGTAATTTTAGCTCCATCCCTTTTCAGAAGTTTAGGATTAAAAGGCCAAAACCCCACTTGGGTAGGTCTGCTAATGCATCTGAAGACAASCTGAAAATGAAACCTCGGGAATGCAAAGCTCCACCGTAAAACTTTGTAAAACAGCAGGGAATATTTTTCTTGGCACAGTCAGAGCTGAAGAGTGGAGCCTGTGGCACAGCTTTGAGGGAGGATGAGGACACAGGTGTTGGTGTGTCTGTGCCCTYGGTGGAACACCAGAAACACAGAGCAGCACTATGGTTTGGTATAAAGAGCAGTAAACTCTTTAGATGCTTGTCTGGTGACTAGAAAATGTCAATCATGGTGTAAGAAATCTGCTGGAAGTGGGTACTTGATGTTTTATGCCACAACAGGACATGAAGGATCACTAACTCTGAAAAACAAAAGAGGCCCACACCTGTTACAGGACCATGAATTTCCATCTCTTGTATTTAATGCTAAATAATGCTCTGACTGTGAGGACAACTCTTTTAGAAAAATTGCAGTGATGGCAATGTTGGTTGTTTGTTGTTGGTTTTTTTTTTTTCATTCAGATTTAAATAGAATGGATGCAATCATAATCTAGCACCATGGATTTTCTCTGCAATGATGAATGAAGTCCCCCTTGACCATGTTATTGATCACTTAGTCATAGAAAAATAAGAATTGTTCCGCACAAAAAGTTAACAACCAAAATGAATCACTTAAATAGCAGCAGAGGTTTATGGGAGATTATAGAGCAAATTAAGCTTGAGGCCATTAGTGGGCACAGTGGACTGGTGATTTGGAACAGCATGGATTTATCAGGGGTACATCAAGGTCTGACTAAGCTGGTTGATTTYTATGAGGAAATGGCTGATGTGGTGAAATTGGTGGCAGGGAAGGGGGCAGGAACTGCCAGGAATGGAATATTTTGGTGTAACMTCTGGGCAGACAGTAGTCATATCTCACCTGCCTCAAGAATCACATATCTTTGAAGTGCAAAGAATCAGGCAGAATGCACAGCAGGGCCACAATCAAATAAATCTTTTCCAGTTTCCTTGAACTGGGGTTGTAATTGATAAAGGGCTGCTCCAAAGTACACACAGCCCTAATATACTTCCATATTTCACCTGCCTTTGCTGTTAATAGCAATMAATTATAAATATGAACAGTCTTCTAAGCATAAATGATTATTGAGCACCCCCTTTGTTCCATGGCACTGTGTTTTCTCTTCCTGCAAGTTCTTGGCTGGCTCTGGCAGATCTGATGTGAATGGACTTTAGCCATTGACTATGAAAATAAAACTTCATAACAAAATCCATTGGAAACAGGAATATTTCTACATTGAGACACCATATTTTTAAACACCAGGAAGGTGTGAACTATTAATAACAATGGTTCATAATCTAGACAATTTCAGGAAAAAAAGAGATGCTTCACAAGAATGCCCAAAAGGAGCACACTTGCATGTCTTCTCCCTAATTAACTTTTGACCACTGTGGACAAACATGGATTTTGGGACCTTTAACAGAGGGCAGAACTGGGAGGAGACAGGATTAAAACATTGGTTTGAGTTGGAAGTTAATGATTCTTCTGCCATGTACCAGCAGAGCTTTGCTTAGGGAGAGAATTCTCTGACTTTTGAGCATTTGTGTGGGCAGTGCAAACTACCTGCTGTTGTGGATGCAGAACCCAGGTAGGAACCTCTCTAGCATTCCTTCTGTTTGAACTTTAAAATGTTGCCATTTGCAGCTATCAAACATGGCCTGTGTGTGGTTTCCAGYTGCATTTGCTATAATTTGCTGTAATAACAGTCCTGGTGAAAGTGTCAATGCTTTGGTGATGCATTTTCTGTGTCTCTGAATGTCCTGAGCAGTGCAAGCAGCACTGAGGTCTGCACAGCTCTGTGATACTCATTTTTTCATACTTGGTGAACTTAAAAGGTCTTGCTGTGACTGTATTTTAAAAAATCAGTGAGATAATCAGATTAGCAGCACTGCAATTAGTGTAAATCATTATAGTTCCACGAATTACTGGAGGAAATGTGGCTCTTGATTTGTGATTTGCTCTTCTGCTGGGTGATGTCACAGTCCCTGAGAGTGCAAACGTGGTGACAATCAGCCCAAAGACTTAGAGTGTCTTTTCTGGATTCTTAAGAGCTCTCAAACATCACTATATTTTTCTTTTATGAGGCTCTACAAAGCCTGCAGCAAACTGTTGTGTTGACCTTTGTAAACTTATTACCTGTTATTAATGTGGAGGTTTTTTTGTTGATGTTCACATTCATTATAATTTGCATATAATTAGGGGGTATAAAACAAAGCTGAATTTATTTTATTTTTATACCCAATAAGGAAAAGATCTACAGAGCAAGGCCATGACCCCTATAATATCATGTCCCCTGAAGCACTGAGGAAATCTGTCCTTTGCAAGGCTGGCTGCATTCACTCTGCAGTTGAATTGCAAGTTGCTGCCTGATTTCCCATCATGTCCAGGGAGCTGTCAGCTCCCAGCAGCACAGACTGTGCACTCTGATTGTTAGTTAAGAGCCTTGATTTTCCCCCACCCAAAGTGTTTCTCAGAAGGGATTGTACTGAGCATAAAATCAAGTGAATTTTGTCAAATGTTCTAAAAAGTGAACTGAGCCTCACATTTCATCTTTCTGTTGAAATTGCTTAAAATTTTTTAGTGGATTTCTTTTTCTTTTTGCTTTTTTTTTGGTGGGGAAAAGGTTTGGGTTTTTTCCCCCCTAGGAAGAAAGATGGGTTAATTTTTGTTTAGGTTGATTTGCTATCTAGACAATACCAATACCTTACTTGCCTAATTTTGTCTTTCTCAGATCACTATTTCAGAAGAGGGGCTTGTGCAGACAAAGAATGCTAGTTTTAGAGAACTCATATTAGTGAAAGGACATGCTTGATGCAGAAAGCTTCATACATTTGCTTTTATACTTCATATATTTAACCTTGATTTATTACACAYGGGAAAAAGTGTAAATTTTAAAAATCTAAAAAACCAATTTTATCAATACTTAAAACTATCAGGCTCCCCAGCTACTGTATGTTGTCACCAATTGTGAATTGACCTTTTATCTTATTTTCTTATGCTCCTGTGGCCTGGAATTTCCCCAGCCCCMAGATTTCTCTTCCGTCTCCAGCTGATATCTGCGTAGGTCAGGGTCATCTGAGGGTGGGAGGAGAYACTGCCAGCAGATTCTAAGTCATGTTGTACCTTCAAAACTCTCAAAAAATCACTGTGACTTACTGTGATATGCTCTCCCAGCATATTATTGTGGTCATCAATGTATCATAATTAAAAGAAGTTTATTCAGGTTGCACAAAGACAGGTGAATTTCAGAGGACCAGCTGCTCAGAAGTTTATGTGTTCTAACTTTTTCCTGACCATCAGGAATTTTATTTCACAGCATTTTTTTGTTTGTAGCTGTGCAGCCTTGGAGAAATCCTTTCTTTGCTTCTTGTTCCTATCTGTCTGAGTAGCCAAGGGGAAGGAGAAGCTAATATTTTCTGTCCTGATATGTGTGCTGACCCAGACTGACAGCACAGCCACAAAAGAGTTTGGGAAGTAGATATTAGCAGAGGGAAAGCAGATGGACCTTTTCCAGCATCGGAAAAGTTCATCCAACTTTTTTCAGCTGCATTCAAGCACATAAAACCTCCCTTTGTGTGATTTGTTCTCCCCCCCTCTCTCTTTTTCGCCCTTTCCACAAATGAGGAGAATATTGTGAAAGGTGAAACAAATCAGATCATGTGAGCTGTGATTTCTGAGTTCTCACTTGAGGGCATTAATTTCAGTGCTCTGACAGAACATGCAATGCTCCTCTCTGCAGATCTGAAGATGGCTTGGTTCAAGTGACCCATTTATTTTTTCTGAGGGGCTCTGCAGTGGCTTCTGGATCGTCCCTGAGAAATCTGTTCTGATTGTAGTGGGAGTTGCACAAACAGGCAAGTGTTTTCMTTCTTTAAATAAACTTTGCAAACAGAGATATAGACTTCCTTTGCAGCTTTTCTATGAAGTGTCCTTTTTAGTTGTTATCCATCTCTCAGAGTTTTAAAAAGCTGAGTGAAAAAAAATAAAAAAGATGAAATATTGAACTATTCATTGCAATAAACCAGAATAAAACTTAATAATGAAAAACAAGACATTCAACACTAAAACATTGTGATGTGTCAAAGGATATATCATTGTCTGTGGCTWCAGGAAGTTCCTGAGGGAACTGGAGCAGTTCTGCTAAGTTCTGAGTTGTAGATCATTTCAAGTATCTGGGTATATCGGACAGCACTCTGCAAACAGAAGGAAATCAGGGATGACCTGCATATTATTACAAGAAGAAAAAAAACATGTAATATCCTTATAGGAAGTCAGTTAGGTGAAGTAATAAATTATTTTGTCACTAAGAATTGTTCCCAGCAAGCCAGTGTAAAGGAATAAATYGGATGGCACAGCATTGCTACAGATTTTACCAAGTCAGTGACTGAGTTCTGAGCCACATGGCCTGCAAATTCAGAGCTTCCTAGGACTCCCTGTGCTTCAGCACTACTGCTTTGTTGACTCTTGCAGTTTATTTTTGGGCAGAGACTTTGTCTCTTACCCCTCTGTCAAAATTGGCATTAAAAGACAGGACAAGGTACAAAAGGGGGGTGCTCGTGTCTCTTTAAAAAAAAAAAGATGTCAAAACTAGATACTTCAGAATTTAAACAAATACTGTGAAACATGCAAGTCATTGAGCCAAAAATAGTTTGAAGTAGAAAGGTTCAGTTTCAACATCTCAGCATTTTCCTGGAATCWGTTTCACCAGCTCCATCAGAGAGGTCCTTAAAGAGCTCTATTTTGGCATGTGTGCTTTTGTATTTATTACTGTTTTCTCCTCAGTAAAGAAGCCAGTCATGACTGTGGAAACCAAACCCAGCAACGTCAACGACTCCAATCAGGAAGCAGAACCTGACCAGCTTTTGGACGATGAAGGAAACAAAAATCCACCTGTCAAAAAGGCTTCCTCTTGCACTGGATTGAAGGTTTGGTGCCTTAGTAATATCGCCATGAATTGCCATTGTTGTCTCTCAAGAAATGTTGTTCAATATATGTCATGCCMAATTCCTTCATTCCTGTTCCCTCTATCTTTTGTGGAACTGGATACACACAGAGGTCCAGGGGATAGTCAGAACTTACCTTGTTGTCTAAAGAAAATAAAATTCATGATCTACCAAATTTACTCACAAGTTACTTGTAAGTGGATCCCCTTCTTGGTCAATAGGGAGAGGCAGACTTGAACCAGCCTTAAATAGGTGCCTACAATAAACTTGTCTGGAGGTTGCTGCCACCACCAGTCTTACAGGGTCAAAATAAGGTGAGCTGAACTGTATTTCATCAAATGTTTTGTGGCTGACCTGAGAATGGGCATTTAAAACTCAAACGACCCCAGTAATTTTTTGTTTGTGTTTTCATGCTTATCAGCAGTCTGTGATTTCAGCCAAACCCTCTGAGAGCWCTGCTGGCACCAGGCACAAGGGGTGATTCTCAGAATTTTTGCCAGTCAAGCACAGGAAATATGGAACATGTCAGGACAAACCCTACACTTGGGAAATTTTTCTCTTCATTCCCGACAAAAGGAGAGTAAATATATAAAATTTCAAGCTCCTATTTCCTGGATTGCCCTCRTTTCTTACCCTAGATAGTATTGCAATGTCCAAACCTATATTTACTTTGTTTATTTACCCACGTTTCTGTTGTATTGAAACTCTTGCCCAGTGRGCAATGAGTCTATTTGGTTTTTAGGCTCTGTGGAAATAGCTGGATAATATTTAAGCAAACGTAAACATTTTACCAAATAGATCTTTCCTTGCAAAAGCCACAACGTGGAAGCAACAGTCAAAATACAAAGAGTATTAAGCTTTACCTTGTGAGATATGTGGTATACAAATAACAAATACAAATAACAGGCAAAATACATATTTTACAAATACAATACAAAAWATATCATATGACACAGAGATGAACTTATTCAATCACTACCACATTCCTCATACTGATGTACCATAAAAACTTGCCCAAAGCCTTTTTTCTGATGCCACATTGATTGAAAGAAAGAATCAGTTATGAGCTGGCCTAAAATAAGGGGCATATGAACCAAGCAGAAGGTAATTTGGGTTAAGATTTACTTTGCCACTCCAATTTGAGTAACAAATCGATGGCACGATGGTGATTGTTCCACGCGGTTTTAAATACGTTTGATCCCTCTGTGATCAGTTTTCCTGCCTCTCCCTTCTCCCACTTTCTGCCTGAATCTTTCCCCCAGGTATTTCTGGCTGCTCTGTCCTTCAGCTACTTCAGCAAAGCCTTGGCTGGTACGATCATGAAGAGCTCCATCACCCAGATCGAGAGAAGGTTTGACGTGACGTCCTCCACCGCAGGATTCATCGACGGCAGCTTTGAGATGGGTAATGGATGCTCCCCAGCAGGCAGAAGACTGCTCAGAGAAACATGAGGCAGCACCTGGCACTAATTCTGGTTCATTCCCTTGCAGGCAACTTGCTGGTGATTGCATTTGTGAGCTATTTTGGAGCTGAGCTTCACAGGCCCAAAATAATAGCAGTGGGATGCTTCACCATGGCTGTGGGGTGCTTCTTGTCAGCCTTGCCTCATTTCTTCATGGGATAGTGAGTACTAATCATGGTTAGGTTGGGTAACCCAACAATTRCATTGTGCTTTCTGGTTTTTAAATGAAACTTGTTGTGTCTTTAGCCTTAGATTTCCAAAGGCCTGCAGAACCTCACTTCCAAGTGCAATCAGCCCCACGTGACACAAACRTCACTGTTGTGGTGGTGAATGTTCATTCAAAAAATACAGCTCTTCTGCAGTGAAAGCTCAGCTCCCTGAAAAAAAAAAGAGAAAATCTAAATGCTTTAGTTTCCATTCAGGCTTGCTCAGAAAGGAGGCAAAGAATAAAATCATGCTAGAGCCTGCAGATGGATGAGTGCTGGTAGGAATCATACCAGGTTTTCCCTGTTCCAAATGCACATGCCTGGTTAAACTGATTTTTCATATCTGGTTAACTTTTATTCACCTTCACCAGGCTCAGGGAATTACTGTGTTATGCTTATATGTGACMATGTTTCTAGCCATAGGTTGGGCACAGGGATGGCAAATAGAGTAAGGCATATTTCTGTTGATTTATTAAATATATTAGAATAATTTTAGGTATACTGCAAAAASAAAAGCAGTGCTTTCTTTCATGTTAGTGGATCTTGCACTAGAACCAGGCTTTTCATCAGTTTTTCACTCTTTAAGACAGCCCATGTGTCATACTCACCYACACTGGGCAGCTCAAGAACCTGAGTCAGAACATTTGCAGGGGAGCTGCTCTGCACTGTGTCTCCTSAGGACTGCTCTTTGTTTCAATTGGAAAAATAAACCTGCCTGGTCTAAAGAGCCAGGGCAATTCCTTGAAGCAGAATGTATGCTTTACCATGTTGTTCTGCTAAAGCTGATTGTACTTTGCCCCTCCACAGCASTTGTTTCTGGGGAAGGGATCATGTTAAAGCAGCTGAACACACCAAACACACATCAAAGATGGAAAGGGGACCTTTGCTCAAACTCAAGACATTCTTCTTTTTCTCCTTGGGTCAGGGAGCTCACTTGGACCTGACTCAATTTAGACACCAAAAATTCAATCCTATCTGAAATACTTTCACAAGCCATTTTGAATTTTCCAGCTTAAAACAGTATGCCTTCCAGACAGAGAATTCTAAGTTTTGTTTGTTCTTAATTTTAGTATTTTGGTTTTCTAAAATGTTCTAAAATAATCTTATTTGCTCCTTCAGTAGCCCTTTAAATTGATATTTAATCAAAGATGCCTTTCTCTTTAGAGAAACAGCAGCCAAGTGGTTCCAGCCCTGCCACACTGGTGTTTCCCTGGTGAGCACTGCTTCTAAACCTACTGTTGTGTGTTTGCAGCTATAAGTATGAGACAACATCAAATACAGCTTCATCCAACCTCACTTCCAGCATAAAYCCCTGTTCCCTACATCAGGATGTGAACGACACTGTCCTGGAAGTCTCAAGATCAGGTAAAGAGCTGTAAATGAAAGTACAAATGCAGGAGCTTGTTTTGTCCTTGGCTGCAAGGATTCAGTCACCCAGGGCCTGGAGCTGGGGAGTGGAAGAATGAGTGAGAGAGGGCATGAAACTGCATAGAGTTTAACAGAAATCAATGGAGATTACTATTATCCTCCTTGCTGTTTTATGTGTTGCTTGTATGGGACACAGGTAGAGAATGAGCCAAGCTCTGCACCAGAAACCATCTCAAACTTCTCACATTAAAGATACATGCTGTGTGCCAGGTAATATATTTATAAAAGCATCAATTAGTTATTTTTTTAATGACCATTTTTTCTGAGGGGTGATATTTACCTGTGCTTTTAGAAATCAAATGCAATGGAGGTGGAAGARTGTGTTATTAAAAGATTATGAAAAGTTATAATGGGGTTGATAGTCTTTCATTTATTTTCTATTAGGAAACGTTCTTAATACCTTGATTTCTAACCTGTAATAATCACATGTGCTACATTTCCTCTGATTTTTTTCCCTGTTTCCCATTCAAATATTTGATTTGAAAGGTGTGAACTCTCATCTGCAGGCTGTGAGAAGGAGCCATCCTCATACATGTGGGTRTACATCCTCCTGGGGAACATGCTGCGTGGGATTGGTGAGACACCAGTCACACCACTGGGCATCTCTTACCTCGATGACTTTGCTAAAGAAGAGAATGTTCCCGTGTATGTAGGTAATCCCAACACGAAGTAAACTCAGGGATTCGTAGTGTAAGAGGTCAATCACCCTCTGCAGAAGACAAAATTCAGCCATTAGAGGGTACCAGCATCTGCTTCCTTGTGTTTTCAGCCTGTCTGCACACAATTGCCATGCTGGGCCCGATGTTTGGTTTCCTGCTGGGGTCYCTCTGTGCAAAACTCTACGTGGATGTTGGATTTGTGGATCCAGGTAAGCAAGGCAGAGGGAAAGTGAAAGTAAGAATTTCATGAGAATTTCCTAGAAATAATTGCATATGTTTTCATTATATTGATTACATTCATATATTCTGTATTTTAATTATATTTATTTAATTATTTTTGCTGTGTAATTTATTATTCAGTAATTTTACTAAATTACTGAAAGCTTTTAGAGCAAAGGCAGAATTGGACTGGGAGCATATTTTACAACTGTGCTTTAATCTTAAAGGATTGTAATACACACTCAACTCTAAGAATTAGCACCAAGAGCTCTCACAGAACCAAGATTTTTTCCTACACTGGAATTTTAACAAAAGGATTCTGCTAGTGCAGCAGCTTTACAGTTTTGGAACCCACCCTTTCCACTGAGTAWTTTACATTTATTTACACTTCACATAGTTTTGCAGCACAATGTGCACTTTTTCTCAGCCCTTGCTTGTTCAGATGAAATGGAAACCTGTGTGTGCATCCACATCTGCACAATGCCAGAGGGGACACTGCAATCCCTGTAAGTGGTGGCTGTAGTCCTCCATCCTATTCGTTTTCAGTGATCTTGTTTTTCTATCAGGACAGAGAAGTTTTCAGATCCCCAGAATCCTGTAGTTAGATAGGTGAATTATTTTGTCTTTGTTCTTTGTTAAGCCAGTGTTTGATTTTATTTAAGAGTAAGGACAGTGAGCCAATTCCAGTCATACAATGAAAACTCTTGTAATCTTGTAATTATAAAAATACATCCATCTACTCTCCTCCTCCTTGCAATACATTTAAAGCCAGGAGTAATTTCACTGACTCTACAGAGAATGTCCAATTGCTTAATAGCAACCTACACAACTCAGAARAGCACAGGATGGTCTCAGGAGCCAAAAAGCACACCACACTTGAGGCCTGTCTGCCACCCCTTTTGGTTTCCCATGTGCTGGGTAAGGACCTYGGTGTTGCTGTGTCTGCCACAAAACATCAGTCAGTGAAAGGTGTAGAATGGCAGACAAAATAATGGCTGGACAAACAGGAATGGCTTCAAGCCAAAAGAGAGGAAGTTTAGATTAGATGTTAGGAAGAAATTCTTCCCTGTGAGGATGGTAGGGCATAGGAAGCAGTTTGTCCAGAGAAGCTGTGGATGTCCCATCCCTGGAAGTGTTCRAGGCCAGGCTGGATGGGTCTCAGACCCTCYTGGTCATGTGGAAGGTGTCCCTGCCCATGGGACACCTTCCAGTCCAAACCRATCTACGATTCTGTAACAACGTTCAGGGTGTGATTCCTGATGCCTTCACTGCATCAGGTCCCTCATTAGATGTCTATTGTTGGAAGTCAGACACTATAAAATGTAGCTGTCATAGCAGAAAAAGGTGAGGAAGGTTCAGCTTCTTCACTGGGGTAACCTGTGCCTGTTTCCCTCCCTTCCAGCGAGCATCACCATCACCCCACAGGATTCCCGCTGGGTGGGTGCCTGGTGGCTTGGCTTTTTAATAGGTGGAGCAGCCTGTTTCCTCTCTGCTATTCCATTCTGCTTCCTGCCAAAGAGCCTGGAAAAGCCAGAGGAAGCCAATAAGGACAAAGCTTCACGTGGTCTCTTGGAAAACTCGGGTGTCGTGAGGAATAAACTTTCTCCTGGAAAAACTAAGCCAAGGAAGTGGTCAGTRATGCTGAAAGGCAAGTGTTTCTCAAGTTTCTCTAATGTGAAAAGCAATAGGCACAACACACATAGGAAATGTAAGAGTTCTGCAAAATATTTTGCCTCCCCTGCACTTCCATCTAAGCCAGGCAGCTGTCCCCAGGGAAGGAAAGGTCCATCAAAAAGTATTAGAAGTGAAAGAGCTTGTTCAGGACTCTGAGATTCTGCATGTATCTGAAATAAATCATCACCTGGGTGGCACTTATCTCTAAAATTTTGTGCTGGCAGAAATGTGAACAGTGGAAAAGTGTTACTGTGTCTGAACCTAAAGAAAATATTCAAAGGCTCCTTTTTCAATATAGAAAGACAAATTATTAATTTGAGAGAGTTCATGGAGACTCTGAAGTACATTGGTGCCTAATGAAAATACATCAGGCCTGAATAGCTCTGGTTGTGCCATCCTTAAGCTAAAAAAAAGTGGTGGAAAGGTGATGGAAAGAAGTGGCTTTGCTTCATTTGTGATTTTTTTTGTTCAGATCCCAGTGGAAGACACTGGACATCTCCAAAGGCAGCTCTCACTTAGCCTTGGTGATAATATTCATGCAAGCTGAACAAAGTCTGTGCTGTGTGGAGCCCCTTAGTCTYCATGTGCATTTCTCCATAGAGCAGCCAGGCCTTAACCCACACTTCTGTCTTCTTTTAGGGTTCTCCTCCTGTATCTCAACCTCTGGTGTTTTTCAAGAWCCTGATTTTGCTTTCAGATCCCCTCATGCAAATGGAGATCAGTACAACTTGACTTGGACAAGCTGAGAGAGCAGGACCTTGCCCTAAGTTTTGCAGGTTACTCACCAGTAATTATGCCATGCATCTTTCAATGCCAACTCATATGTCCCTTTCTTGCAGATTTCTATATCTCCCTGAAAAAAGTATTGGGTAATCGAATGTACTTTACATTTTTGTGTTGCTCACTGTTACAGTTCAGTAGTTTTATTGGTTTCGTGACTTACAAACCAAAGTACATGGAACAGCAGTATGGACAATCTACATCCAAATCCAACTTTCTCATAGGTGAGTTCCACCAGGCAAGGACTTCTTGTGCTGGAAGCAGTGCATGGGGATGAGTTCTGCTGTGCTTTATCTGGGGCTGAATTCCRTGCAGAACAAGTTGAGGGAAATGGTGGCCTGRCCTGAACCTAAATTATAAAAAAATACAGGGTTTGTGGCTATGGGGCCATAGGAAAWTTTTAASTTATACTACATTRCATTGCRTTTATATTATATTTTTAGCAAGGGCACCCCARATACACAGTGAGTGTGGTGTGGAAGTTTTAGTTGCTGAAGCATCTGGCAAGTTCCTTGCAGTGGAAATGGGTTTGGAGGGTTAGGCACTTCCCAAACAACAACCCAGGGGTTGGATTGAACACAAACCTTCCTAAAGTTGTAACAGACCATAACAAAAAAACTGAGGACAGACTTTGGCTCTTAAGACTATAATGATCCTTTAATTCTAACATTCCCCTTCTATAATCTCTTCCAGGAATGACATCCTTACCTCCTGTAGGTCTTGGAATTTTCCTAGGAGGGCTTATAATGAAAAAGAAAAAAATGAGCATCATTGGAGCGACAAAGTTTTCATTTGCCATGTCATTTTTGTCCTTTGCCGTCAGTTTGTTGCACCTTTTTGTTGGCTGTGATAACCATGTGGTGGCAGGAATGACAGTGTCCTATGAAGGGTGAGTATAAAATAGAAAAGGTTGTGTTTTTCCCCAAACTTCTCAAAAAAATGTACAGTGGCATCAAGGCTAAGAAAAGAAACGTGCTTTTGCAGTGCTGGAGAGAAAGTGAACACTACTACATCATTGGGGTGGTTTTGTTGGTCAGATTGTCAGCCTGACCAAGCTGGTTAAAGATTAATTAGGAATTGCATCATTATCAATGTAGGCTGTTTTKCTGGGGGAGGGTGGGAGTATTGCTGTGCAGTGTTTCCACTGGGAATGTGAATGGTGGACMTGGGAATATGCTTAGGAAGCACTGGGGTGAAAAAGTGCCAAGCACATACGTTTCATTTACTTAGAAAGGAGAAGATGAGTAAAGACATGTCTTTTTGCTCAATRCACAAAGGATGTCTGAAAGCAAAAGATAATACTGCACTCTTCAGATCCTTGATGAAAAGTTAGGCTAGGCTTTAAGAGAGTATTTTTTAACAGAGATCTGGTTTCTGTCACTGGTGCATTTAAAGATATGGTTGATAAGACTGAGRTAACTCTTGCTAGCTCTAAATTCTGTTAATGGGGAGTCCAAATGACCTCTCCCTCCTTTCTCTCTTCTGTCTGCACCTGTAAAATCAGTAGCAACGTTTTCATATGTTCTAAAATTCCCTATAATCACTTTAATGTCAATGCAAGTAGGATGGAATCTCAATAGAGATGTAGAAACTCAGCTGTGAAAACGTGTCCTGGGCATATGAGTTGGGTTCCAGAACAGCAACACTGCCACACGGGAGGGACTTCACTGACTTCAGCACTGAAATTAAAATTTCTCACCATTAAAAACTTCTTGTCTGAACTTAACTTCCCAGCAACCCCATTCCACAACCACTGTACCACAACAGTTCCTTGTTTTCGGAGTGCAACTCTCCCTGCAAGTGTGCCTCCAACGTGTGGGATCCTGTGTGTGGAGCCAATGGGATCACCTATGTGTCGGCRTGCCTGGCTGGGTGTGAGGCTTCCGAGGGACATGGAAAGAACACAGTAAGACCCTGCTTTGCTTTCTGAGGTTTCCTGCCAGCTTATTTTCCRTGTAACATGGAAAATTTAGTAGGGGTAATGCATTTCAGGAAAACCAAGGTTATTAGTCAGTAAGATGTTTTTGATTTCTGGCTACAAACAGCACAGAAAAGAGAGATTTGTCTGAGTTATTGCACATTAARCATAAAGCTCTAGCTCCCTATTCTAGGTGTTAACTTTGGACTTCTGTAGGTTGAGCGTAAGAGGGGGAAACACACAAATCAGTTTGGTTTCATGTTGCCTGAAGGCTGTCCATAGGCTTTGCCTTTCCCAAATGTCATTTTGGCTGCCCTGAGGMTTTACCTAACAGCTGAAGTACACTAAGATAAGGCAGTACCTTCCCTGCTGCTGATCATTAATATTTAAGTATGAAAAATGGGTTAAGGAAAAGCAGCTTGTTTCTTCCATGTGAGACTTTGGGATGTCAGGAAACTCCTTTTTTTTTCTGGGTGGCTGATTTTTACTTGGCATGGAGTGCTGGAGATAATTCCAGAGTCACATAGACAAAACTCCAGTCCATGGATGTAAACCTTTACTGGGCTGTGCTGTTTGCATGTTTCCTGATGCCAGGTGATCACTCCAGAACATAAACAGCCTGGAGCCGTCTCTTTATTCTTTTATCCCCAACAGAATCCCCATTTCTTGAGCAGYGTCCTACCAAAGCTGTTTTGTGCCTTCCAGGTCTTCCATAACTGCAGATGTCTTGCAATCAACAGTTCATGGACAGGAAACAATTCTGCCACCTTGGGGCAATGTCCAAAAAGYGATGACTGCTCGATGAAGTTCATTTATTACACAGTAATACAAGTCATAGGTGGCTTTTGCTACGCCCTGGGAGCCACTCCTTCRTACATGATCATGTTTAGGTGAGTACAGCTGGCTGTTTGCCAAAGGCTTCCTAGTGAGGCTTTGAAAGGTCATGTTTGTTTCTTTACTGTACGAAAAAAAGGTGTTTCTTGCTCATCACGGGCTGTAGTGGTAGGACAAGGAGTAATGGGTTCAAACTGMAAGAGGGAAAGTTTAGGTTAGAAGAAATTCCTCCCTGTGAGGGTGGTGAGGCYCTGGCACAGGAGCTGTGGCTGCCCCATCCCTGGAAGTGTTCAAGGATGGGGCTCTGAGCAACCTGGGMTRGTGGAAGGTGTCCCTGCCCATGGYAGGGGGKTGGAACAGGATGGTCTTTAACRYCCCTTCCAAACCAAARCATTTYGTGGTTCTATGGTTCTGTAATCAGGTTTTCCAGAACATGCCCTTTCTTCTGCTCGGATTCTGAAAGTGCCATGCATTTGCCAGGATTTCTGGGTGTGCAAGGAGATGGCAGAGGCTGGAGATATAATGAATTCAAGATCAGTGCCCATTTCTGATGCCTGGAGAGCAGTTTCTCCACGAAACAGATGAGCATATTGCCAGGAGGCTTTGTGCTGTCCARGATGTGTCCTTGTGCAGAGGAATTCTGCTCAAGCACAGAAAGATGCTGCACTAACTGTGCCACCTGCAGCTCTTTTGTCTTAGGGCAATAGGATATTTCCCATTAAATATTCCATCAAGAGAGGGAAATGTATGCCCAAGAGTGAAGGCAGCTGAGAGCCCATTTCCAAAAGGTCGGGATAGAATATGATTATGACTTTAAAACTTCAATTCCTTAATTATGCATGGGGAATGGACTTGCCAGGAGCTATTTGATGGAAATCAGTAGATTAATTCACCATTTTCATACCACTTAACATACTTCAGCAGGTGAAGAAAGCACTCTTCTTCCAAATTTCGGCTTTCCATCAACAGGAGTAATAAATTAGGTTATTTAATAGCAGCTTAATAAGCAGGTCTAAGTACTAAGTAGGCCAACTCTTCTTACTTATCCCTCTTTCTTTGCAGATGTGTTGAGCCAGAGCTCAAAGCTCTCGCAGTTGGTCTGTTCACACTCACTATGAGAATGCTGGGTAAGAGAAACCATTGCAGAGCCCAGCTCACCTGGGCTGATTTCCAGCAAGATGCCCCCTTYCCTGTGAGATCCTGTCCCATTTTTTTTGTTTTTTTGCTTGTCTCCTTGCAGCTGGGATTCTGGCCCCGATTTATTTCGGGGCGGCGATCGACAAGACGTGTCTGAAGTGGGGAAGCACGGGCTGTGGGAAGCGAGGGGCGTGCAGGCTCTATGACTCACATGCCAACAGGTAAAAGCAAACTTGGGCACAAAATCCCCTCCCTGTGGAAAGGCATGCTTGGTTCTCTTGCACTGCAGTGTGTGATCCAAAAAAATCACGGTCAGATGCTCACTCTGGGCTCAGCTTTAAGTCCGGAATTCCTGGGGTTGAAAAATCTCAAGAACAAATGTTTAGCTCTCAATTTTTAGTCAGCTTTTTTTTTTATGTTGTACAAAAGAAATTTAATATCCATGACAGAGATTTCTGGAATGAGTTGTGTATTTTTGATATACTTAGAGCCAATTAAAAATACCTCAGTCTTTAGGGCTTACCATAAAGAGGAAAGTTACCCAAATTTACCTTGTTTGCAGGGAGCTTTTTCACAGTGGCAAGAATAATTCTGTGCATTGGCCACTTTTGAGAGAAAAGTCCATGAGAGAATATTGTACTGAGTAGCTGTAGGTGTTGGTGAAACCCAAACATTATCAGTCTCCTGGGAGAGCACTCTGTAGATTTTTCTCAGTTTCACTCAAGTCTTGGCCACTTCTGNGTGGTTCTATGGTTCTGTAATCAGGTTTTCCAGAACATGTCCTTTCTTCTGCTTGGATTCTGAAAGTGCCATGCATTTGCCAGGATTTCTGGRTGTGCAAGGAGATGGCAGAGGCTGGAGATATAATGAATTCAAGATCAGTGCCCATTTCTGATGCCTGGAGAGCAGTTTCTCCACGAAACAGATGAGCATATTGCCAGGAGGCTTTGTGCTGTCCARGATGTGTCCTTGTGCAGAGGAATTCTGCTCAAGCACAGAAAGATGCTGCACTAACTGTGCYACCTGCAGCTCTTTTGTCTTAGGGCAATAGGATATTTCCCATTAAATATTCCATCAAGAGAGGGAAATGTATGCCCAAGAGTGAAGGCAGCTGAGAGCCCATTTCCAAAAGGTCGGGATAGAATCTGATTATAACTTTAAAACTTCAATTCCGTAATTATGCATGGGGAATGGACTTGCCAGGAGCTATTTGATGGAAATCAGTAGATTAATTCACCATTTCCATACCACTGAACAATCTTCAGCAGGTGAAGAAAGCACTCTTCTTCCAAATTTCGGCTTTCCATCAACAGGAGTAATAAATTAGGTTATTTAATAGCAGCTTAATAAGCAGGTCTAAGTACTAAGTAGGCCAACTCTTCTTACTTATCCCTCTTTCTTTGCAGATGTGTTGAGCCAGAGCTCAAAGCTCTCGCAGTTGGTCTGTTCACACTCACTATGAGAATGCTGGGTAAGAGAAACCAYTGCAGAGCCCAGCTCACCTGGGCTGATTTCCAGCAAGATGCCCCCTTYCCTGTGAGATCCTGTCCCATTTTTTTTGTTTTTTTGCTTGTCTCCTTGCAGCTGGGATTCTGGCCCCGATTTATTTCGGGGCGGCGATCGACAAGACGTGTCTGAAGTGGGGAAGCACGGGCTGTGGGAAGCGAGGGGCGTGCAGGCTCTATGACTCACATGCCAACAGGTAAAAGCAAACTTGGGCACAAAATCCCCTCCCTGTGGAAAGGCATGCTTGGTTCTCTTGCACTGCAGTGTGTGATCCAAAAAAATCACGGTCAGATGCTCACTCTGGGCTCAGCTTTAAGTCCGGAATTCCTGGGGTTGAAAAATCTCAAGATCAAATGTTAAGCTCTCAATTTTTAGTCAGCTTTTTTTTTTATGTTGTACAAAAGAAATTTAATATCCATGACAGAGATTTCTGGAATGAGTTGTGTATTTTTGATATACTTAGAGCCAATTAAAAATACCTCAGTCTTTAGGGCTTACCATAAAGAGGAAAGTTACCCAAATTTACCTTGTTTGCAGGGAGCTTTTTCACAGTGGCAAGAATAATTCTGTGCATTGGCCACTTTTGAGAGAAAAGTCCATGAGAGAATATTGTACTGAGTAGCTGTAGGTGTTGGTGAAACCCAAACATTATCAGTCTCCTGGGAGAGCACTCTGTAGATTTTTCTCAGTTTCACTCAAGTCTTGGCCACTTCTGRTGTGTTTTTTATTTTTACATACAATAGACCACTCTGCTCTATAYTGGTAACCTCAATATATTTCTAGCCTTGAAGAGTCTAACGCCTTAAAGTGATCCAAAAATCTTTCAAAAAAAAAAAAGAAAAAGGTGGGGGGAGGGGGTAGATGATGGAAGCTTCACTTTGATATTATCTTCAGAGCAAAAAGAATATTATCAGTTCTTTAGGAGAAGTTTTTGCAAGTAAAAATGCCCAGTTTTTGGTATCATTCACAAACTGAGTTTTAATGTCTTCCCCTAATATTTTTATTTTTTCTATATATACAAGAGCTTTAAAAGACATTATTTTCTTCAGTGTTTCTGTAAAATTCAATGCCTGGCCCAATCTTCTATGCTCTGTCCCACAGGTTTGTCTTCCTGGGTTTGGGAGCTATTTTAAGAGGTCCTTCCTACTTGGTTGGAATAATTTTTTATATAYTGATAAAGAAACACTTTCAAAATAAGAACTCCAGGCCTCTGGAGAATGGACAAGAAGATGCTGCTATGAMTAAAGAAGACAACTGCAAGATCAAAGAACGTTTGCCAGGTTCTTCTGATGCAGAGAATGAATCCTCTATTTAGAAAGCAATTTAGACCAGGTCAGCTTCTTTTAGAAACACCCTTCAAAATGCTGTGAGTAATTAAAAAAATAATTAATAACACTGTACAGAGAGCATAACTAATAGCAAAACTGCAAACAACAGCAATAAACACTAACAAACAAGTATGAAAATGCCTTATGTGTGCCTGATTACCATTGACAGAATGAGTTACACAAGCAGAATCAAATTCTCAACAAAGATAAACCTCCTTGGCAGTTCTGACAGAGCCAGTCTGTTTTTTTTTTAGTGGGATCAAAGATGCTGCCAGAACACAAAAAGTGATGCTGATCCTGTGTGCACATCCCTGCAGGGGACTGACACAGGAGAGACAAGCCCAAGGTTAGGAGGAGCTTTCTGATTCCATCAAATTCACTCACAATTCACAGTAATGCAAAGCATTTAAGCCAAACACCTCACTGGGTTGCATCATTGCACCTGATTTTCATCTCAGAATTGGCAGAAGCAGTGCTTTTCCAAGAAGCATTTTGTCTTGCCTGAGCTGGGAAAGTKATGCCTGCTTAAAACGACACACGTTCTCATAAAGACAATGGTTTGGGTTTTTTTTTTAAAGTCTTCGAGTCGTGGAATTTTATTTAAAAATACTTTTGAGTGTTTTTTTTTTTTTTTTTAATTTAAGAGACTGAAACCCAAGAAATACCCGTGGCTGTGCTGAGATGCCACGCGRAGTCCGGCAGAGGGCGCTCAAATGACAGCGTTGCTCCCAATGGCCATGGCAGACATCGCTGCGTTTTCCACCCTCAGTTTTGGTTATTCCGGGAGAAATTCATCATCAGGCAGGGGAAAAAACACCCATCTGCGTTTCCAAACACCTTAAAATTCCCTCGGGTTATGTACTTTAGCTCGTATATTCAAAGCTGCCTCGGTGTGTTTGTTGGTTTGCTTTCACTGTTGCTCACGTTACTTGGAGTTTGACAAATTGTTGTTACTTTAAATCAAAAGATGAGGACTTGAGCACCATTTCATCACAGGACTGTTGATGCTTTAAAGCAGCTGCTCARGGCTCAGTGGGATGTGGTTACTAGACAGATTAAGAAAAAGAAAAAAAAACCAAAACAATAGATATTGAGCAAAATGCTGAATTGTTCTGGAATGTGTTGCCTGTCATGACAGCARTGATTGCAGCAGCTGAAGGGAGGAGAGTGGGACTTTTTCTCCAAATGAAGTGATATTTACTGAAGGTAGAGATTCTCCATCCATCAAAACTAGACCAGTTCCTTATTYTTCTTTATCCTTGAGGAAATGAGGCTCAGGGGAACCCTGTGGCTCTCTACAACTCCCTGACAGGAGAGTGTAGCTGGGAGGGTCAGGCTCTGCTCAAGCAAAGGGAAATAGCCTCAAGCTGTGCCAGGAAAGGTTCAGCTTGGACATCAGGAATATTTTCTTGACAGAAATGCTTGGAACAGACTGCCCATRGAAGTGGTGAAGCCATCACCCCCTAGAAGAAACACRCCAAAGGYGACATKCTGTAAACTGCAAAATAAATTTACAGCGTTCAGTGCTTGCACAGTGGGCAAGAGAAAAACATAGAAAAAGAAGAAAAGTCTTTTCCTATCTTGCTACTTTCTGTGCCTAAAGCAAGTGAGGGAAATATTTTTGTCTTTTCCATTGGTGCTCAGGAAAATAGCTTTCCCACTTTTTAAGAAGTACCTGATGTCTCCAATCAGTACAGAACTGCTTTTAGCTGAGCATGATTTGCTTAAGGTGTTTCCCTTTTTCAAGACAAAACTGGAACACTTTAAAAAGAAAAAAAAAAGTGGTTTTCCAAGTCTGTGTGCAGTGCCTGAGTTTTATGTCTGAACCAATGCAAGACATGAGAAAGGCTCATTCTTTTTTTATGTGGTGCATAAACAACCAYCCCATGGATGTTGCCATAGGTTTATTCTGGAGATGAATCTACAGGTAATAAAATACATCACAGACATATGACACAAAGACAAAAAAATCTGTCAGTTTTGTTTTGGTGRCAAGGCCTCCACTGATGCAAATCCATCAGCTGTGAATAATTTGACTTTATCCAAACTGGGAGGTGAATTCATTAGTTGTCACCTAAAGCAGTGTTAATATTATCGCTAGTCTTTTTTTTTTTCCATTTCAGAATTTATCAAATAGATTTTTTTTGTAAAATGCCCATCTGTGCATTTTATATCCAGTGCAGCAGAACAACAGAACTGACTTTAGCTTCCAACAAAYATATGCATTTTCCTTTCTAATAAAACTCCTGGAATTAAAAGATAACATCCATTTAATGCATCAGTGTGAAAACATAAGGGACAGCCTGGAGTTCTGTGCAAGCCAAACCCTGTGGGATTGGGGTTCAACTGACCAGGAATGGATGTTGTGTTCAACTCACCTCAAGGGTAAGTGTCTTATATGCAGTCAAGTCTTTCAAAATGTCTTTTTTTTTTTTCTGTATTCACCTGAAATCCTAGAAGTTATCAATTATTTTTAAAAGACACCTGTAGTAACTGATTAGTTTTCTTAGTGCTCCTTCTTGTGCATGTTTTCTGGAATTCCTTACTTACACTAAGTAGCTGCARGTATTTACTTGCAAAAGCTCCTTAGTTTCCAATTATTCGTGCTATTCTTWTTTTTTTTTCCCTTTCTTGAAAACAGGTTTTGAAGGAGAACTCAATAGCTGACTCATTCCTGAATCATCATTAATTTCAGCCCACTAGTCTTTTTTTAATCCTCATTTTAATACATGGGATTTGAAGTTGTTTGTTGTTTTCCTTGGCTTCAGGAATGCACTGAGTTGGTTAAAAAGAAGCATTATGGAGAGTAAGAAATACTTTTGCCATCCAGATGCCTTTATTGCAGCCCTGTTTGACAAATCCTCCAGGGATATAGGAAATTCTGAAGGTCATGCAGGCATTAGTAGGTCTGGCAGAGCTGTCTTTGGGTCAGTTGTGATTATCTCTGCATTGATGGCACTAATGGAGAGGGGATGCACTTTGCAGCCAATTTGAGCCTGCAAAAAATGTCAATATTGGCATGGAAAGAGACAGCAGGCCATTTATTGAACAGATGTGCTCCTGTTGATGCTTAAAAGGTATGGGAGGGACTGAACATTTCAACAGCTGTAGAACTGCAGAACAAAACTGGCAGCACGTACTTAAGGAAGCACGGATGGGCCAAAATCAAAATAAAAATGTGTTAAGTCAACGTCTTACCTAAATTATTCTACCTCTAACAGATAAATGGTAAAAACAGTTATCAAAACACAGCTCAGAGAGCACACAGGAGCAGTCTCTGCAGGACATCAGCTCTTAGGTGTTATCTTGAAAGCTGAATTAAAAGAGCATAGAAAAAAGAAATACAAGGAACAGAACTGATTACAGTAACGAGACTAAATTGGTCCAACATTTGGTATTAACAACGAAAATCTGCAAATAATCCAGCCCAGCTGATTCAAAAAAAGGGGAGCTCTGGGTAGGGATTGCATGCAGGGGTAGGATTGTTTGTGGTGATGCTGGAGTGAGTTCCTGCACTGTGCAGCTTGAAAGAGAAAATCCTGTTAAGGAATTACTGCCCTACTTGTAATCACTTCTTTATAACCTCCTGCAATTTACCCTCTGCAGTGGCAGCTCAGTGATCAAAATTAACTATTTTTGTTCCTTTCTGCTCCTCAGTTTTTCTCTCAGATGTCTTTGGGATCTATGGAAACAAGTGGAAATCATGGTATTTCCCCCAAACTTTCCATTTGTATTTTCAGCTCTTAGGTCAGTCTCCAGCAACACTACGGAGTCAAAGAGAGAAAAACTGAGCTGGAAATAACAATTATATATTACACATCAACATTTGAATGATCTGACATGAGAAGAAGTGTTCTTTATTGCTGAGGTATCTCTTCAGAGGAATACTCTGGTCTCCCACACTTTATCTTCCAAAACTTTGCTTGGAGGATGTGTTACCCTCAAGGCAGACTTTTTTTGGCACACTGAAGTTGAACAGATATTCACTTCCTTACCCTGGTAGAATCTTATTTCTTCAATCAAGAAATGCTAGGTAAAATAACATTTTTATTTTATTTTCCATTTTCCAAAGCATTTATAAACCAGATTTATAAGTCAAACACCTAAGTCAAAATTTGTCTTTCAGCTTTACCTGAAGTTCCCTTCATTTCTTGACCAAAGAGTG
>CADDXX010000838.1:0-17404 GCA_902810485.1 Alauda arvensis
CATCCCACAGAACACCCCCCAGAGCATCCCTGGCACCCCGTGCAGCAGCCCAGGTGTCCCCAGCTCCCTGTGCCCACCCAGCCCCCTGTGGGCTCACCCTGGCTGCTGGCACACTCCAACCCCTCTGCCCCAAGCCCTGGCACCCTCCACCCTCCCCAAGCCTCCTGATTTTGCCATTTGGGGCCACGGCCACGCTCCAATGTGTTCCTCATTAGGAGGGGCAGACAGCCCAGAGCAGGAGTCTGAGCCCTGATCTCCTTTCCAGTTGCTGTCCATCAGCACATGTACAACAAGGGCTGGGAGATTTCAGTGGCCATGTGTGGGACAGAGCCACTGGAGGGGTTTTTTTTTTTTGCTTTTTTCCAGCCTAGGGGATGGATAAAATGCCGTGGCTTGAGGCTGTGATGGACAGCAGGTCCAGGGAAGGCAGCTCTGCTGTGGTTTATTTTTACCAAGGGCTTTGTTGGAAGAGGTGGTGATGAAGTTAACAGCCTGCGAGACATAATTGGCTCACATTAAAGCAAGGAAATGATATGTTTTGTTTTCCTCTTTTTTTTCCCCTTTTTTTTTTTCTTTTAAAACCATATTAAACAGGCAAAACCCACRCAGAGCCAAGGAAGGAGCAGGCAGCAGCTCTCAGGAATTTAGGGGAGGGGAGATATTTTTGTCCCAAGTGTAAAGAAATCCAGTCCTTGCCATCAAAGACAAAGCAACTTCAAAATGCCCAGCAGAAGTGGGCAAGGGAAGGGGGATCCAAAAAAACCCAGGTTGTGGCATCACAACAGGCACTGCTCCAAAGCCTGGCCCAGCAGCTCCAACGGGACACAGTAAAAATAAAAAKGCACTTAAAATTCCTCTGCAAATAATTTTATTTCTCCTGCCACCTGCCAGCAAACACAGGGCGTTGAAAACCTTGCTGGTGCCTCTGGATGTGCAGGGCATTTCTTTCATTTGGTCTCAAAATYCAATTTTTAGCCCCTGGGGCTACACTTTGGATGTGGGCTGAGCCTGGCAGTGGCAGAATCGTTGTCCCAAGGTCACAGGTCACCACCAGCCTGCCCTGCAGAGATCCCTGCAGGGATTGCCACGGACGTGCAGCCCTGTGCTCACCAAGTTTTCACCCAGCACCCAAACCCCATCGTGGCTCAGCACTGAGAGCCATCAGGGCCCATCCCAGCTGGAAGCAGCCACATCCCAGTGCTGCCCAGAGCTGGATTTTGGGGGAAATCCCAAAGCACAGCATCCCTGGGGACACCCAGCTGTGTGTTTGTCACTGCACAGGTGACCCCAGTCACAGCACCCAGGCAGGGCAGGGCAGATCCAAGGGGTGTGAGGACATCCAGGGATCCCTCCCYCTGCCAGGAGCAGCCCTGGGGACATTCAGGATCCAGAAGAGTCCCCAACCCTGACACTGCTCACTCCCAAAGCTGTCACAGAAGCCACAGTGAGTGACAAAGTCACCCCATGGCACAGGAAGGGCTGGAAACCCACAGCCTTTCCCCACGTCCCCTTTTCATCTGCTCTCCCAGTTTCACTTGTGCCCACAGCCACTGGGATCTGTGGGCCACGAGATTTCATGTGACCTCCAAAAAAAGCCCCACAAGCAGGTTAAAATGTCCCACAAGCAGGTTAAAATGTCGCACAAGCAGGCTAAAATGTCCCACTTTTTGTCCATGCCCCACCCAGCTGAAGGGCACACACACATCTTCCAGCTCATCCCAGCTCCTGGGTTATCCAGGTTGGAAGTGGGACACCAAAACCACTCACTGCAAGCATGGGGAGATGAACAACCCTTCCATTTGCATGGCAACAAGGAAACCCCCTAAATTCAACCATTTTCTAACTTATAAACAACAAAAAAAAACCCCAAATAACCTCAACGGGAATTCTAATTTTGTTTGGAAATGTCATCTCCAAATAGGACATGAGAAAACCCACTCAGACCCAGCCCTGCTGACAGGCAAAGATTTATCCCCACAAAATCTCCACAGAAACCCTTCACTTTTGACAGAGGGTCTGGACCCTGGGGGCAGAGTGGGAAGGCAGGAAGGGAATCCAGGAGGCACAGGCAGCACCAGCCCCAAGCCACAGCGAGCCCCTCTCAGAGCTCATTCCCAGGCAAGGTGCAGCTTTTTCCAAAGCATTCCCAGCAAAGATTTRATGTGATTTCAAAACTAGGTGCACCTTTTTTGTTTTTTCCAATGCATGCAGCCCATGCCAGCCTCTCTCCCCAAACCTGCAGCACTCCATCATCCAGCTCCGTGTTGGAGGGAGGATCCAGCCCCACACACATTTCTCAGTCTCTTAGGCAGAGATTTTCCTCTGCTGTGTTTGGATACTCACAAAGCCATCACCATCCCTCTCATGCACATCCATCATCGGGCCTTCAAACTCCAGCAAGCCCCAAAAAAAGCTRTTTTCCACTCACCATGCAGCCTGCCAGGCTCTGTTCTTCTACTCTGCGTTCCTTCGCCCATCGGAAGGCGTTTCAGTGAGTTCAGAGTCCGACCAAACAAACACATGGCAGCCTGAAAGGTGCTGATTTTCTCCTCTGCAGGGGGAGTGGGGTGAGGGATCCAGCCAGGGAAGAGCTGGGTTCTGTCTGCCAGGTTGGAAAAGCGAACCTGGGCTCCAGGTGCTGATGCTCACAGGGAGCTGGGGCTTCAGGCATTGTTTTCCCAAAGCTGTGGGGGTTTTGGAAAGCTGTGGGTGGAGCAGCTGGAGCTGATTCCTGAGCTGGGAGTCCCCCAGTTCCACCACCCAGGGGTGTCTCAAGCACCCACCTTCACCCCCTGTGTCCCCAGCAGCCACCTCCTGCGTGGCTCTGCAAACCCAGCACACGCTGATCTGCAAGGAAATATTTCATCATGGCTCCTCAGCAGGGACCACGCTCCCCAAAATCACCCACGCTGCAAAAGCCCAGCTCTGTCCCAGCCTCAGGACGTGGGGCATGCAGAGAGAACCATCCCTGCCCCAGCCCAGGGCAAAGCAGCCCTGACCCAGCACAGACACCAGGCTTCCTTCCATCCTGACCCAGAACTCACCAGCTCCACACTCACAGCAAGATTTATGAAAGGATGTGGCCAGATGAGCGACAGAGATGGATAGCCCTGAGGAGTGACTGATTTCTCCCTTACCAGAGGGATAGAAATGAATTTATGAATTGGGTTCCTGGAGTTGCCAGGTGGCTTTGATGCTGGTTGTTTTTTTGCATGTGTTCGTGATCTATCTCCCAGCTGTCGGGGGGGAGGAAGGTCCCGGGGAGCTGCAGCAATGCATCACTCAGCCGAGGCAGCCAACAGCTCTCAACAAAATCAGATCGCCCTTTAATCAGCCAGGGGTTGCTCTGCTTTCCCAAAGTGGGCACCTCAGCCCTCCCCGGAGCTGTGATTTGCTGCAGACARTGCAGGAGCCATGTGAGGATGGCCAAGCACAGCCCACCAGAGCCAGCGCTGCCCCTGAGGCTGCTCTCACCCTGCCCACCCCTTGCCTGATGTGGGAGGACCCACAGAAGGTCAGGGAGATCTGGAGCAAGGTGGTGGATCCTTTATTCCTTACCAAAAATGCACTTTTAGGGGAAAAAGATGAACAAAACCCCAAAGGGCAGAGCGAGGATGTGGTGCAAGGACCTGTTCCACCACACCCGAGGGACTCCCTTCCCTCAGGGGACGCTCAGGGACAGAGCTGCCCGAGGGCTCAGCCCGAGCCAAGAGCAGCACAGACAGCGGCTCCCCCTGAGCTTCCCGGCTACAGGTGCTTGGAGGGCTTTCAAGACACAAAGTAATTTCCTGCTCGAAGCAGTTGACAAATCTGCACAGAAACTGGAGAACCCTCTGTGTTTCAGGGGTGGATGCTGCAAAATCATGTGGTGGGAGCCAGCCCAAATTCGTGGAGCAAAGTGCAAGCAAGGGAGGGAGCTGAGGGTGTCTGCTGGTGGAAGGGGAGCCCCGGGCWCAGGGACCAGTGACCTCCCTGCTCAGACCAACACGGAGCTGGGAATTTTTTKGAGGAGCTGTCCTGCCCACCCCTCTGTCCCTCCCCAATCCATGACCTTTCTTCCTCCGGGGAAATCAGAGCCCCGAGTGCCTGAGTCAGCCGTAAATCCCCTGCAGGATCACACAGGAAAGGCAGCTCTTGGTGGTTGCAGAAGGAGAACCAGTTTGCACGGAGGGAAGACACGGCAGCTCCTGAGGTGTCACTGCAGCTCCCACGCAGGCTTGGGGGTGCAGAGACCATCCATGTGTTCCAAAAAGCCCAAGGGGAATGGTGGAAACAAGAGGAGCACTGCGGTGGTTTGGGGACGTAGACCTTTTGCTAATTAAATCCAAGTGGCTTTGGGTTCAGAGCGAGCAAGGCACAGACATGTCCCTTTCCTACAGCATGAGTTTGGACCTTGCAGCCTCACAGAAACTGCAGATGCCCCAGCACAACACTGCCCAAGGAGCCCTGTGGGGTTTTGGGGATCAGGGTGAGGGGGCGAATGCACCCATGGGTGGCCTGGGCTCACCCACTGTGGCAGAGATGCTGCCACATCCTCCCCTTTTCCATCCTCATCACTGCCCTTCATCCCCATCCCCTGCTCCTTGTGCCCACTCCAGGTTCACCGCCCTCTGTTTCCTCTCCTCTCTCTTCCCCACCTCTGTTCCACACTGAAAACCCTTTCCCAGGGTGGCCCTGGAGGCTCCCACAGATGGAATTTTCCCCTGTCTGTAGAACTGGGCCAGTCTCACTGGTACCAGTTCCTCAATAGCAGAGACGTGGCCTTAGCAAAGGGACGTTTCTGCTGGTGAGCACAGCTCYGTGAGGACCATCCCTGCAAGCGTCACCGCAGTGACGGGGTTTGGGGCTGGGCAGGGTGAAGCTGAAGCCTGCAGGACACCTCTGTCACCGTCACTGTCACCCCGTGCCTCTCTTCCTGCTGGTTTTCCGGGCCCTCCCACCCCCAGCTTCCTGCTGGGGGGCAGCCGGCTGTGAGCCCACGAGGCACAGATTTCTCCGATTAGGCAAGGCCGGCCAGGCCTCTCCCCTTTCGCTTTCAGCTGCCTCTTCCTCCCCTTGCCCCGGGCAGCCCCAGCAGCAGCAGCAGCAGCAGCAGCAGCATCCGCCCGGAGAGCAGCGGAACCGGCACCGGCACCGACACCGACACCGGCCCCGGCCCCGCGGGGCCATGGAGCGCAGCGACCGCCAGCCCCTGGTGAGGAGCCCGAGCTCCTCGTACCGCACCTTCCCCCAGAGCGCTGCCAGGAGGCTCGACAAGGAGTACCTGAGGTGAGCACCTGGGTGGGCAGCGCCTGGGCTGTGCCCCCCATCCCGCTGTTCCATATTCCTGCCGTTCCTAAGCCGGGATCTCACCTGCCCGAGGTGGCAGGAGCCCGCTTGGAAGCTGATGGGTTTGTGTGATTCCTACGGGGTATGAGGTCCTGCTTGAGGGGCACGGGGGCTTTGGAAGAACCTTTTTCCTTGTTCTGMTGGGATGAACCGGCTGCTTGCTGAGTCCGTGGAGCCACCCAGCTCCAGCTTCTGCTTTTCTTGCTTTGCTGAACCCCCTGAGGGAATGAGGGAAGCACCAGAGCAGCGGGAGCTCAGAGAAACCCCACCAGCCTGGGGCTGTGCRGGGCCTTTTCCCAGAAAAATCCCTCCCTGGGTGTCACCAGAGCCTCGGCAAAGGCTGTGGGAAGCGGGATGAAGTTTCTGCTGGCACCCGACACGTCCGTGTCTCCCACAGGAGCCTCCACAACAAGCGGCTCTACCTGGCTGTGTTTGCCGCTGTCCTGGGCAACTTCAGCTTCGGCTTCGCCCTGGTTTATCCCTCCCCGGTCATCCCTGCCCTGGAGAATCACCCCAGCCCTGCGCTGAGGCTGGACCAGCACACRGCGCCCTGGTTCGGGGTGAGGAGCGCGGTTATCCCTGCCAGGGTGGGGGCACTGCCGGGGGTGCCAGGCTCACAGAGAGCCCTGGTTCGGGGTCAGGATGGGGCAGAGGCGGGGGGTGTCCAGAGGGATGCCAGGCGCACACACAGCCCTGGTTCGGGGTCAGGAGCTGGGGTACAGGATGGGGCAGAGGCGGGGGGTGCCCGCGGGGATGCCAGGCTCACACAGCCCCTCTGCACACCCCGCAGTCGGTGTTCACGCTGGGAGCGGCGGCGGGCGGGCTCGGCACGATGCTGCTCAACGACTGCCTGGGCCGCAAGCTGAGCATCATGTTCTCGGCTCTGCCCTCGGCGCTGGGRTACGCGCTGCTGGCCGGAGCCCAGGGCCTCTGGATGCTGCTGCTGGGCCGGCTGCTGACGGGCTTTGCGGGCGGGGTGACCTCCGCCTCCATCCCGGTAACGTGCCCGGGGAACGCGGGGCAGGAGGGGCTGGGGATGAGCTGGGGGTTGCGGGGCAGGAGGTGCTGTGGTGCCCTGGGGGAGCTGGGGGATGATGCTGGGGCACCCCGCTGCATCAGCAGAGCCCCGGGGCTGTGTCTGTGCGAGCGGGGATGGGGAGGATGCAGCAGCCGGGGATGGGGAGGATGCAGCAGCCGGGGATGGGGAGGATGCAGCAGCCGGGGATGGGGAGGATGCAGCAGCCGGGGATGGGGAGGCTGTACCCGCTGCGCAGCCCTGGCACGGCCCCCCGGAGCTGAGCCCGTTGGTGCTGCACTTCCTCGCCTGCAGGAAAGACAAGGCAGGTCCTCAGCCCCTGCTCCTCCCAGCAGTAATTTCCTCCCAAACGCCACCCTCGTGTTTCACACGGAGGGGAAGGCGGGAGTTGAGTAACACCGGGGCGCCTCTTTCCAGTAAGGGAGGCTCTGGAGCGCTTCTCCCACCCCGGGAGGAGGAGGGAAGTGGTGATGCCGGCCAGGCTGTCCTCTCCTCCGGGCTGGTGCAGCTGGAACCATCAGGTCCCCACCCCTGGAGGGCAATTCCCCAGCAATTTGGGCTTCCTCTGGTGACAGAGGGCRGGAGAAGCAGGTGACAAGGGGACAYTGCAGCTCTGTGAAGTGTGTGCCGTCCCTGTCCAGGTTTACATCTCGGAGATCTCCCACCCGGGGGTCAGGGGGATGCTGGGTGCCTGTCCCCAGATCATGGCAGTGCTGGGCTCCCTCGTCCTGTACGCTCTGGGCAAGTATCTCCCTGATATCCCCGGGTCCTGGGCAAGGTTGTGGGGAGGGAAAGTTTAAAACAAACCACCTTCTGAGCAAGGGGAGGGCTTGTTCCCCTCAGAGCCACCACCACAGCTGTGCTGRGGGGGCTGGGCAGGGTCGTTCATGCCCCTTGCCCTGGGGGGTGTGCTCTGAGGGATGAATCCATAGCCCACATGGACCTGTGGCCATCTCTGTGCAGATCCAGGTCCTGACGAGGTTTTGCCAGGGCTGAAGGGCAGCACAGGGTGATGTCCCTGTGCATCACCTGCCAGCACATGCCCTGCTTGCTGCAGGATCTTGCTGGATACCCTCAGATTTGCTGGAATTTCCAGCAAACGCTGCTGTAATAGGAGAGAATACATTCAAAAATCTTTATTTTTATCATTACTGTTTTTCCTGCTGGGTTTATGAGATTAAACCACTGGGGTGCCCAGGTGGAGGCAAGGCCAGGACACCCATTGCTGAGTGTTTTGCCCCTCACTGTGCTGCTCTGGCAGGGCTGGTCCTGGACTGGCGCTGGCTGGCCGTGGCCGGGGAGGTGCCAGTGCTTGCCATGGTCCTCCTGCTCTGCTTCATGCCCAACTCGCCCCGGTTCCTGCTCTCCCAGGGCAAGGAGGAGGAGGCCCTGGGCTCCCTGTGCTGGCTCAGGGGTGAGGACACAGATTACGCCCGGGAGTATGAGCAGATCCAGGACAGCGTGAGGAAGCAGGTGAGGAAGCTCAGCACGGGGAGATGGAACATGAAAACTGCAAAATCCATCCCCTGGGCAAATCCTGAGCCACCCTCTGGTTCCCAGAGGTGTTCCCACTTTGTGTTTSTGCCTTTGTCCCCTGCAGAGCCGCCGGGTTTCCTGTGCTGAGCTGAAGGACCCCTTCCTTTACAAGCCCATCCTGATTGCAGGGGGGATGAGGTTCCTGCAGCAGCTCTCGGGGGTCACCTGCATCCTCGTGTACCTGCAGCCAATCTTCAAGAAAACATCTGTCATCCTGGTGAGCCCCGGGGTTTAGCTCCTGCTCAGGCTGCCTGGGCCTTCAGTGAGGGCTGCCCAATGCTCCCCAGTTCCCTACAAACATAAAACCCTTTTTTAAAGGGCCTGCCCTGCCAAAGGCTGAGGGAGGAAGGGGAGCAGGACTGGCCCCACTGTCTCCCTGCTCTTCCTCTGAGCTTCAGGCTCATCATCTCCTGTCTCCTGCTGGGAGAACAGCTTTGGCCAAGTCACCAGCAGCTGCAGGAACCTGCCCCTTGCCCCAGCTCAGCCTCCCCACTGGTTTTTTGCAGAAAGCAGAGTATGATGCAGCTCTGGTTGGCCTGGTCCGTCTGTCCGCAGTGGCCATCGCTGCTGTGTCCATGGATAAAGCTGGGAGGAAGATTCTCCTTTTCGTATCAGGTATGGCTCTCTCCACTTCTCCCACCCTCTTCCCAAGGGAAGCTCTTACTGAAGGATTTTCAGGAGCTCTGCAAGTGTGCAGGAGTGGRAAATTCAGCCCTACAGGAGGGGAGGCAGGGAGGTCTCTTGCCCTTGGTGGTGGTTCAGCTCCTCAGCAGGGCCATTCCCAGGAGCTTGGCATGGAGAGGATGCCTCACCCATCATCCCAGCTGTGCTGTCTCCTCTCTCCACAGCTGGTGTCATGTTGGTCTCCAACCTGACCATGGGGCTCTACATCCACTTATTGCCAGCTTCTCACAACGGCACCGTGGCCAACACGACCCTGCTGAGCCCTGCCAACCTCCCTGCTGAGCCAACCAGCTACATCACCCTCATCCCCCTGCTGGCAACCATGTTCTTCATCATGGGTAGGTGCACAGGGCACAGGACTGCCCACCAGCCAGGGGAGGGTGTTTCTCATCCAAGGCAGGGGGATGTGGAGCAAGGAAGGMAGGCAGATGTCCCTGGAAGAGCAAAAAGAGTGGCATCTGCAGTCACTTGGAGGAATGATATGAATGATGGGAGGGATGATGATTGCTGGGGTTGCAGGGCAGGACTGCTCAGGGCTCTTCTGCACTCCTCAGTGACCTTCAAAGCCCTTTCCCCTCCTCCCCTGCAGGTTATGCCATGGGCTGGGGCCCCATCACTTGGCTGCTGATGTCAGAGATCCTCCCTCTCAAAGCCCGTGGCGTCGCCTCGGGGCTCTGTGTGGTCGTGAGCTGGCTGACAGCCTTCACCCTGACCCAGTTCTTCCTGCCAGTCGTGGTGGGTACTGCCTGGGGGTGTCCAGCAGCCCCTCCTCAGCCCCTCTCTGCACCAGCTCACTGCTGCTTTCTGCCCCRCTTTCCAGAACGCCTTCGGCCTCGAGGTGCCCTTCCTGTTCTTCGCTGTCATCAGTRCTGGGAACATCTTCTTCACAGGCTGCTGTGTCCCTGAGACCAAAGGCAGGTCCCTGGAGCAGATCGAGGCCTTTTTCAGGACTGGCCGGAGGTCGTTCCTGAGGTAGGAGCTGCCCTGGCCCAGGCTGGAGGGCAAAGCCAACTTGTGCTGCTGCGAGTGGAGGCTGGAGCTCCCTGAGGGAGAGGAAAGGGCAGCAGTGATCGTCTTCCTCTGGCTGTAGAAGTTGCCAGCTGGAACTTTACCTTCTCTTCCTGTCACCCAACACTGCCTGTTGCTCTCTGCACAACCTTGGGATGGGAGCAGGTCACCAGSGCCAGGCTGGAGTAAACCACTGGGAGAACAATGGTGTGGCTGTGGACAGGAGAGCATGGCTGTCCTCTGCTCAGCAGCCCGTGGGTCTGAGGGCTTGGCTGGAGCTGAGTTTACTGCTGGAGCCATTCTGGCAAAAAGCTCATYGTGTAGCTGCAGGAATAAAACAGCTTTGCCTCCAACTGCAGGACATGGCCTTGGTTTGCAGAGAAGGGAGGGATGGCAGAGGCAGAGCAGGACTGTGGCAAGGGGAGCACAGCAGCCTGCAGCTCCCCCAGAGGAGTCTCAGGCACTCAAGGACCAGGAAAGAGGCAGAGCCAGATCTTTTGTATAAAAAGCTGCCACGTTTTATTGCTCTAAAAACACACATTACACTAGAAGCCTAATGAACAAGACCAAATACAGCTCACAAAAGAAAACCCAGGACAAAAGAATGGGAACAGACAAACATTCAGCTGTAGTGCAAGTGATTCCCTGTGGGAAAGACACAATGAGGACTGACAACACTTTGTGCTGGGCTGGGTCCTTCCCACGTGGGGTTTGACCCACCCAAGAAGAAGGAGGTGGATGTGCCTCCACCTCCACCACTTTGAGATTTCAACTGCATAGTTAGTAGCAAATCAGTCTTACCCCTTTCCTGTGTGTCCTTTAAGATTAAGAACTTTTTCATAGTTATTTTTTTAGAGCTAACCCGAGGTAAAACACGGCTGCAGGAGGTGGTTATGGCTGTGAGGAGCAAATGGCCTTGCTCAGTCCAAGCTGACTCCCCCCAAAAGGGCAGGAGCACAAAGGCTGAGGTGGGACATGATGTGCCCAAGCTCCTGAAATGCMCTTGGCACCCCGAGGGCTGTTCCTGGGACACTCAGCCTGCTGTCTCAGGGAAGCAGGGGGTAAAACAGCACGTTTGAGCCAGCCCTCCAGATGTGCCAGCTGCCATTTGGATCTCCTGCAGCAGGAGATGAGAAATCACCTAAGAGGAGATGTGCTTTATCACAGCATTAATTTAAAACAGCCTAGGACAGGGGGAGAGAGTGGTGGGCCAAAATAAAAAAAAAAAAACACAGAAAACATTCATTATTAAACCTACCCTTTGCTGCTGAGACCCTTTTCCAGAAAGATGTTCAGCCCTGGCTGGAACACAACTTTTTCTAAGCATGGCCTGACTACGAGAGGTCTCAAGAGCCTCTGGTTTGCACTGACCTTCTGAAGATCAGGAATTCTGGCAGCCCTGTGCATTCTCTTTCTCACATGGCTATGGACCAGGTCTTGATATCTTCACTTCAGTGAAACCCTTCCCTGAAGACAGTAGATGTTTTTTTTTTCCCTGAGGAAAAAAAATGACAGAGATGAATTGAGCTCCCCAGGGCTCAGGCTAAGGAGGAAATGCCCCAGTAGGAAACGAGGCTGGACTCTTCAGCTCCTGAGAGAACTGAGGAACATTTTCTGAGTGACCTCCTTTCYTCAGCACAGCAAGCCTGAGGGCTTCTGCTACAACGTTTGGAGTCTGAGAAATCATCTGAGAAATCACAGTGGCTCTTTGCAGAGGTAGAATGGTGTTTTTATTCACTGCACACACACASAGTCAATGGGTGTTACAACAGCAGCTCCTGCCCAGAGCAGCGAGCTCTGCTCTGCTCTTCACGCCCCAGGGGACACAGAGCTGCCACACACGAGTGGCACAGGGCACAAATGCTGCCCTGGTGACTGGTGTGTGACAGGCCACTGCTCCCCAGGGCTCCCCTCTCGCTGTCCTCAGTGCATCACCCACCCCTGAGCCCTCACACCCTGTCCTTCCCCAGSCTGGGGAGCAGAACCTGCTGCACAGAGCCCCTGAGGATGAGCCTGGATGGCCTCAGCAGGGGCTGGGTTGAGCCTGTGAAACCTCCAGAGCAGGGTTTGAACTTCACTAGTCCTTGCACAGCTCCGAGCACCCTGAGGGTGCCTCTAAACACAACTAACAGCCACCATGCACTGGCATTTAACTACTGTGATGCTACTACTCTACAGCTCCTTCCTATCTCCACCACGTGGAGGTGAGACCRTCCCTGACTGTCACTGCAGCTCTCACAAGCCACGGGTGCTGTCACCAAGCCTGTCTGMAATGATGGCAGTGCCTGGCTTGGCTCCAGAACTGCTCCAGACAGCCAAAATTCCCCAGGGTTCCCCTGCAGGAGTACCCACCCTTGGAGCACGGATCTGAGACACCTCCAGTTGTGACAGGCACAGACACTTCAAGCCCTGTGGCCAAAAGCTCCAGCTCAGCTSTTCCAGGGGAGTCCCTGGGGCTCATTTCCAGCTCAGGGCTGAGCTTTGCCCCCYGCTCACGGTGGCAGATGGATGCAGGTTCTTCCCCTTGCCTCAGCCCCAGGGCCAGACCCTGCTGCCACAAAACAGATGACCAGTGACAGATGAGGGTCCCACCAGCTCTGTGCTTCCTCCAGAGCACCCTGGGAGCCTCAGCCCTCGAGCTGTGCTTTGCCTTTCTCCTCCTGCCACTAAAGCTACTGCAGAACTACTGACAGAGCAAAGCTGCCACTACCAGAGACACCRACATGCATCAGCCTGCAACATTCCTCCACTAAACACTACAGAGCTCCCMACGCCCCCCTGAAACCAAAGCACCCCTGAAACCAAAGCAGGTGCCCTTTGCTCAGGCAGGACTCTGCCCTTGCAGCACCCAGAGGTTATTCCCACTGGAGTATCCCACATTCCTCCAGAGCACCCACCCCTGCAGGCACTGCACTCAGCACCAGGGATCAGCCAGAGCTGGGGGCTCCAAACCAGCACAGCTTTTATGGAAAAAAAGCTGCTTTTATGGGAAAAAATATCGTCCAAGCTGGTGGTGCCTGCTCTGCATCCCAGACAAAAGGGGTGTTGGAGCAATCCCAGTTCAAAGGCAGGGGGACAGGGGCTTTGCACAAAAAGGGTGCCCACATCCAGCTGCAGGGGCCTCTGGAAATCCTGACTGGAGGGGATCCTCACAGCTCCTGAGCTCCAGGGGAGGAGCAGCAGCTCACAGGAGCCAGCAGCCTGAGGAAGGGCAGGGTCTGAGGAGAGTTTTCAGCATGGACAGACCCCTCTGACAGACAGCACTCGGCCCCCAGCAGCATTTCTCTGCCCACAGCACAACCCCTCTGTCCCCAGGGGACACAAAGTGCTGGTGGCTGCCCCAACCCAGCAGTTACAGCTCAGCTTTCCTCCCTCCTCTCTCCCAGAAGAGGAGGAAAACTCAGTTTGTGAAGCTTTTTGTGGCCCAGAACGAGACAAAGGGGTCAGAGGACAACACACTTTTTTGGAAGAGTCTGAGAAACACTCTGAAGGCTGAAATTGGATTTTGCAGCAACCAGGGCTGTCCCTGGGTTCAGAGAGCCCTGGTGAAATGAGGCAGCCCTGTGAAGGACAGGAGACAGAGCACTCCTTTCTCCTATATCCAGAGAAAATGAGTCCTATTAAAATACTTAAATAACTAGAAATAAATTATTCCCCTTTTTCCTAATCAAAACAAAAAGCAGCCATATAAAAATCAAATAAATTAAAATCCCCRGGACAAACTGTGATGAGAAGAGGGGGATCTGGGCTCAGTGAGCAGTTCTGTACTGCGTGGTACAAAGCAAACAGAAAATGCAATGTGAAAACCACAGAAAGAGCCTGGAACAGCAAAGTAAAACATCCCAGCTGTCCACTCTGAAACGAGGCAGCCTCCCCTCTGTTTGCACAGGGAGGATGTGCCACCTTCCCATACAAAACCAGCTCAGGATTGATGCAAAAAAACACAGTCCCAAAGACAAAGCTGGACCAGGCAAGCAAAGAGCAGGTCCCTTCACAGAGGGATGCAAGGAGGAAACAGAGCAGAGTCCCACGAGGCAGGAATGCTCCTGCACATCAGTGACCCTCACACCAGCAAAAAATCCCACTTGGCTCAAGAAACAACATCCTTTTCCAGCTGAGGCACAGCAAACATTATTTCCCTTCTGCCCCAGTAAAGGAGTGAAGCTTAAGAAAAGTGTCCTTATTAAGACAAAGCAATTAATTCTTCTAATTTAAGTGAATTGCAGTAAGTGCCTGCAGCTGTATCCAGAGGAAGCAGGAGGTSCCAGGATCTGCCCAGCAGCTCCCCTGCAGTGATGGATTTGATCTTCAGATGGGTTTTTGCTGGAAGTCCTTTCCCATGCAGCAATGCCTCCAGTGCCTGGTCCCATAATTCAAACAGTGGAAGGAGACCAAGCTTAAGCATCAGGAGGTTTTGCAAACCCTGGGTTTGGTGTTGTACCCGGGAAGGGCCATCCCAGGGAGTGTCCCTAAACACATTTGAGGTGTTCTGTCCCTTCTCACCCATCCAGAGAGCAGTCTCCAAAGGGGCACTCCAAAAAAAAAAAAAGCCAAAAAGGCTGGGAAAGCAGCACTCAGAGAGTCAGCACCTCTGCAGCAAAAAGAAAAGAGAAATATTAAAAAATAGGGGCACTGTGAGAGATTGGGTTGAAGGTTGAGGAGAGAAGGAGCAACGTGCTGAGGTCTGGCTGCTGGTGTGAGGAGAGGACACAGCCTGCCCCAGCCCCTGAGATTTCCAGTTGCTGCAGCATCCAGGGGAACCGTGGTGGAGCAGGGAGTGGAGAGGACAGAGGGAAGGGCAGAGTGGATCTCCACCWCTTCACCATCTCAGTGTCCAGGAGGTGCCACCCCGAGCTGGTGTCCTTCAGAGAGCCTGTCCCTCCAGGCTCCCCGTGAGCTTCTCCTCATCCATCTGCTTCTGCTGCTGGTGGATGCGGGCGTAGGAGATGGCATCTCCCCTGTGGAGAGAAGGGAACAGCGTGGGGATGGCAGGGATGGGCCCAGCTGGGGCCTGGCTCCCTGTGCCAAGGGATTCCAGCAGTGAAACCACCCTGGCATCTCCCCTGTGGAGAGAAGGGAACAGCGTGGGGATGGCAGGGATGGTCCTGGGGATGGCAGGGATGGTCCCAGCTGGGATTCCAGCAGTGAAACCACCCAGGCTGGCCCTCTCCAACCCCCACAGCTGCTCTCTGCCCCAGAGCTGGGCCCATCCACCCAAAGCTGCAGGAAGAAGAGTGGCACCCTCAGCACAAACCGATCTGAACTCCCAAAAGCTCCAAACTTCAGCAAACCCCCCAGGACCTTCCCTGCCAGGGCTCTGAGAGGAGAGAGATTTTCTCCAAGAGGAAAGCAGAGCCTCTGGGAGGAAAACCGAGCTCCATCCCCTCCTTCCCTGCCCTCCACGAGCTGCTGGGCCTCTCTTACTTCTTGCCGAGGGCCGACAGCCCGTAGAGCACGCCGGTGGCGAAGGCGATGGCGTTGCCGAAGAGCGTGGTRAGCGTCAGGCTGAGCACGAYGGGGAACACGGCCATCCTGCARGAGAGAGCAGCCCTSAGCCCTGCTCCCCRGGGGCTGCAGGGGCTGTGCCTGCCCCCCAGCAGCTCCACTCACCCGCAGTAGAAGGCTGCCTTCTGCCAGGCCCGCAGCCTGTCGGCGCGGGCGGACACGGCGTTGGCGAACTCGATGAACTGGCAGCAGAAAGGGGCCTCGCACAGGAACAGCACGAAGGCGTTGAGCCTCCAGAGGGAGAGAAAACCAGGGTTAATCGTGCCTCTGAACCCACCCGGAGTGGGGGTCAGCAGTGCCCCCCAGTCCCRCACAGGGCAGGCATGCCAATGCTCCAGGCAGGTGAGGCTGGGCCCCGCTCTGCTCCCTCCCAATTCTTGATGATTTCCAAGCCCTGCCGCCCCGGTTTTCCACCCTGAGGCTCTGCTTTCCTCTTGCACGAGGCCAGAGAAAAAACAGACTTTTTTTTTGTTAAGGGTATCTCAGTATTTACCTAAAAATGCATTAAAAATAATATAAATAGAAATAAACCTAACTTCTCAACCTGCCTGATGGAGCAAGATCTGGCAATCCCCAGAGCCTGAGGGAGGTTTCACTCCCATCCCACTGCCCAAGCAGGGCAGCTTTGCCCCCCCCTCAGTGGGGTCTGGTTCACAATGCCTCCCTCCCAGCAGGAAAATGAAATAAACCCCGCTCACATCATCCACACGCCGGCTGCGATGTTCAGGGGGTTGATGGTGACACAGTTCCAGAGACCAGCAAAGGCACAGGCTGCAAAGAAAGAGGCTTTCAGTGACCACCAGCCCTGCGTGYCCTTGGCCAGCCCCTGTGGGCACTGCAGGGCAGCACAGGACGGTGGGTGGAAAGGTCTGGAGGCCCAAGAGGAGCCTGGAGTACAGGATACCCCCTCTGGTATCCTTCTGCTCTGAGTGCTGTTCCAACAATTCTTTCCCTTGTGTACAGCAACATTTGCTTCCACGTGGAGTCCAGGACGTGCACCTGGGGTTTATGTGCCAAGGAATCACTGCTGCTTTGTCCCAATTTATTATTTGCCAGCAGGTTCCACCTCTGAGCAGCACAGGGCAAGTTCAGCAAAAACATGACTTGTACACAGGCAAAYAATAAATACAGCAGAGGTGAACGCAGCCTCTGCCACTCACTGCTGCTTCACCAGAGATGGGCAGAAAAGAGCCAAGTTCAGGTCTCTGCTGATGCAAAAGGAAGGGAATAAAGCCCAAAATAACCCCAGTGCTCCTGGCTCTGTAACTCAGGGAGAGGACTGAGCTGCATCCACCTCCTCTCTGCCTCATTAAACTTGCAGAGTGTTCCTGGCACCTGATACGGCCCCTTCCCTCTGCCAGTGCCAGAGCCAGCACCAGGAACTCGAGCCCAGGTGGGAGGGCAGGAGATACCAGCTCAGCAAACAGCATCTCACTGCACAACTCCAGCTAAAATTCATTCTGCAGCCTTTAAAGGCTGTCTTGGGTGGTGGAGAGCAGCAGAGTGCCTCTCTGAGGRTGAGACCAGCCCTGGATTGAGGATTTTTTGGGTGTCTGCTGAAGGGATCCCTGAGCAGAGCTCCAATGAGCAGCCCTGACCTTCAACAGCCTGGCACATGCTTGCAAGGTTTCCTTTAAGCAGTTGCTGCTGAATCCTCAAAGTTCCTTTAAAAATAGTTATCCTTGTTTACCAGGCTGGGAAGCAGAATTGGGAGGCAATGACAGGACAGACTGGAGGTCATCCCATGAGCAAATGACCTCTTGGTCTTAGGAAACACCAAAAAACATTATTTTTTTAACACTTCCTAGAACTAATCCACAGCACCCAAAATCTTTTGGAGAGTCCTGCAAGAACAAGATCAGCTAGCAGAGGGGRTCTGCCAGAGGAGGTGCTAATATCCGTGCTCCAAGGGCACTTCTCATCCTCCCATCCCACAGGGACTGGTGTCASTGTCCCCACCCTGCTGGGGAAACTGAGGCACGGGGTRGGSTGATCTGTTCATGGTCACACCTGCAAACAGCTGGGGAGGAGCAGTGGCAAGCAGGATCCCTGGGAGCTGTGAGCAGCAGGGAGAGCAGGGCACAGGACAGGGGGTTCTCATTCCCTGGGACCACCAAAGCCCTGGGTGCTGATGGAAGAGGAGCTCAGGGAAAGCACCCCAGGATTGTGGGACTCATTGTCCCCTAGGAAAGGACACTCCTGACAATAATGCTCAGTGACTTTCTGGCACTTTATAACTAGCAGAGCAGACAAAACCTCTCAACTRTCCCCCAAACACATCCAGGGCTGGGGCAGGACCCTSCCTTG